>SKCR01021083.1:0-152841 GCA_019454045.1 Zanthoxylum bungeanum | reverse complement strand
GTATTTTCTGGTGATCAAACGGAGGTCCAGGGAGGCGTCACGCACCTACACGTGCCGGTAAGGAGTCGGTTCACGCGCCAACTGGAGGTTGAAGACGGCCACATCATCGCCACGTCAGCGCTCTGTCAGCACCACTTCAACGCACAATCTGCACCACGTCATTACCCAGTCAGCATACAGTCAGCGCCACGTGTCGGACACATCAGCGTAATCTTGTAAATTACATAAAGACCCTACACTTTTCGGAATTTACATTTTGGTCCTTTAACTTTTCGTAAATTGCTATTTGACCCCTATATTTTCCTGAAATTATAATTTGGTCCCTAAACTTTTTATAAATTGCAATTTGACCTCTATACTTTCTGGAAATTATATTTTGGTCCTTAAACTTTTCAGAAATTACTATTTGACCCCTATAACTTCTGAAACTCTATACCTGTGACGGAGGGATTATACGTATGTAATGACCTCGACCTGTATGGTTCAGTAAGTTTATCTGCGTTCATCATAATTTACGGGTGGATAGATTATAGACACGAAATTAGATTTCGTGACGAATATGCCTGAACCTATAGAGTTTCACTAATGAACTATACTCGTAGAGCACTAGGACAACTTTTATGAATAATATTGATTATTTATAAATCATTTAATGGTTAAAGTAAAGATACATGCATTGGGATCTAATGGTCATTTTCTAATTACTCTGTATTTGTATTTAATATATGATTTTATTAAATACACATTAATTAAATATCAAATTATGATATTTGACATATATCATTAATATATGTATTTGGATTATTTAAAGTAAATATAATACATATATTTAAAATATTTTTATTTAAATAATTATTTAATTGTTAAATAATTAAAGTAATTAAAAATATAAATATCTTATGTTATGATTGAGTTTGGAAATGGCTTAATATGATTGGTTTAACTTGTTGTAATACATTTAATGTTGTAGTGTTCAATTACAACAAGTAAACTAAAGCATATTTAATTAATTAAACTGAAATAAAAATTAAATATCTAGATATTTATTTCCCATTTATTCGGCCAATGGCAAGGGGAGTATATAATTTTTTTGTTTCTTTTTTCTTTGATTAGGTTAAGCCACCAAACATATTTGCAAAGAGAAAAGTTGAGAGAAAAGTCAAAGATAAAGAAAAACTTGAGCAAAACTTGGAGATTTGTAAGTTTTTTTTTTAACTTTCTTCAATTGCGAAAATGTTTCTATTGTTCTTGGCTTCAACATGTGTTGCTTGAAAGTTTTATCTACTCTTCTAGTTTGTAATAAAATGCTTGGAAGATTGAATGAAAGATATTATACATGTATATTTACAAAGTAAGCTTATAAATGGTTATTAAGCTTTCTTTTGATCATTTGATGATCTCGTTACCATTCTAGAGTTAATAGGCCACTCATTGATGACCTAAAATTAATCTTGAGTTGTTTCAAAGTGGTGATACTTGTTTGGTGTTATAGAGATTAGATTAAAGTATTGATTTGTGTTAAATTTGGTTAATTTATTAATTGGACTAATTTAAGAAATTAGGATTCTTAACCTAATCCAAATTTAGGGCTTTTCATATATGTGTTGTATAATGATATATATGATGTATATTAAATTTGGTGTTGATTGGATATCATCTAATATTGTTTTGAACAAATTTGGACCAAATTGCAAAATCTGAAAAATCTGGGCACCCCTCGGCAATTTCAAAAAATTGGGAATTTTTGTTGCAACTTGGATTTTGATGTATTGGACATGTGTAAATCATTTTGGGAGTGATTTGAGATCTCTTAAATTTGTATTTGACAAATTAGGACTAAAATGATCAAAATGCAAAAGTTTGGGGTCTCAGGAAAATTTAGTTGAAATATGATTTTTGGGTAAAAATTTCAGTTTTTAAGTCTTGAGTAATCAAAATAAATAAGTTTATTTTAATTGCCCAAGAAAAATTATTACAATCGAAAAATTTTGATTTTTCAAGTTCCGCTGCGTTTACCCGGATTTGCCTCTTAAAACCCTAACATTTCCAAATTTTTGTCGGACATATTACCAAGCTATAATGTGGTAATGACCACAACATTCATTGTAGACACAAAAAATAATTCCCTAAATGGTTTGAGGCAACTGTAAGCCCTAACATTGACAGTTTATTTTTATCCTAATAATAAAAAATATATTTTTGCTATATTAACACGTAATTAATATCATGTGTTAGATAAACAACCAAATAGAAAATGTTCAACTAGACCCATCAACTTTGTTAGTTGCATTGGCATATGGGCCTCAAAAGTAGACTTAGGAATACAATGGATGCATTGTGAACGGAGTTCGATTTCAAACTGAGCAGCGAGATATTTCACGTGTAACTCAGAATTATAGTACCAAGAGAACAAGGTTATGATATTGTTGACTTCTATGAAGTGTTACAATCAGTCATTGAGTTGATATACATACCCCAAAAACGTACAATGCTATTAGAATGCAAGTGGTTTTAAATAAATGTCAGAAAGAGGAGAATTCAATTTCATAACCATCTAACGTCAATTAATGTTAAACGTTATTGGTACAAGAATGATCCATATATTTTTCTTACCCAAGCACGATCTATGTTGTATATATTTGATCCAAAGCTATGAAATGGATAGATGGTGGTAGAAAAGTTACAACATATGGGCATTTGGGACACACATGAGAAAATTAGTGTCACAATTTCTGATGAAACATAAGTCTCTGACGACTTTAAATTTCCTGAACAGATCTCTCATTTACCATATATGTAAGAACAATACATCGGGACTGAAGATATGACCTTAACTCGAGAAAATATAAAAAATATTGAGATAATTCCCCATTATCAAGTTAGTGTGGAAGTAGCAAATGAAGAAGAGTTCAAAGATGAAGCTGAAGAAGAGTTCGAAGATGAAGCTGAATAAGAGTTCGAGTCCTTCTAGGAAACCTCAAATGCCGACGATGATGTTGTTTCATATAATAGTGACTAATCTAGTTAGTATATGTATATGTATTATGTGTTGTTGGTTGATTAATGGATGATTAATTATTATTATATAGAGACTACTACACTAAAATTTAAAAAATTAAATTTTCCTGAAAAATTTCCCTAAATTTTTATGAATCGCTAAAGTTTTAGCTTTGAATTATTCGACGCTAAAACGTTTATATTTCGACGCCAAAGGGTTATTAAAATCCCCAAATCGTTTGCCCTTCTCACTCACTATCTGCTTCTACTTTCTTCTCTTGTCGGTTCTTCTTTCTCTCTCAGATTCTGGTAAGTGTTTAATTTGTTGTTTATGGTGGAATTTTGATTCTGGTAAGTGTTTAATTTGTTGTTTATGGTGGAATTTTGTGTGTGTGTTATTTTGCTTCTCCAAGTATATTCCAAGTCATGTGTGGGTGTGTTATTTTTGTGCTTCTCCAAATATATTCCAAGTCGTGTGTTGACCGTGTGTGGGTGTGTTAATTTCCATTTCAAAAATTTAGGGTTAGCTTGGATATATGATATTACAATGGAATATGCTTTAGTTGGTGAAATGTCCAATTTTCCCTTATGGAAGAGGGATGGCTGAATCCATCTTCTTGAATTGAGAGGTGTTATTTTTGTTGCTTTTGGTTGGATAATTAGATGATGTAGTTCATGTATTTACAGATGTGTTAGCATACATTTATAGTAATTTGAGTAGAATATCTCCAAAGGTGATAATATAGCTCGTGGTCAAATTTACATAGTAAAACTAGGGGGTTGTTTTTGTATTTTAGATGATGTTTGATGATGGTTCAAACTTAAAATGATGTTTTAGAATAAGCCTAACTTTAGTTGAATTGAAAATTTTAAGGTTGCAATTTTGGTTCCTTTGGTCGAAACATGTATATAATGGGGAGGTTTGATTTTTGTCTTGATGATGTTATTTATGATGTGGATAATGTTGTATGGATGTGTGGTCATATGATAGTGGTTATAGTATGCTATATGTGTGTGTTGAGTGCATGGTTTGCAAAACAGCAGCAGCAATGTTGATGCTGTTAACATAGTAGTAACAAGCTTGCTGCAGCAGCAAGCCTGCTGCTGCTGCTGTAGCAGCTTGTTTTGAGTTGAAAATTTACATAGGCTTATTTTGATAATGGCAGTGAAAGTTTTTGTTTCTTATTTTACAGATTACATCGGGTTATCACAAATGCGCTATTTCGACTACATCTACATCTACAAGGACAGAGCCGCTTCTAGGGTCTTTTCTAGCACATGTGAATCAAGTACATCGAAAGGTCGAGGATGCACTCGTGGCCTAGGGTTGGTTAAACATGTTAAGGCTCATGGTCGCATCCGGATAGAGATATCAGATGATGGAGAAAGACAGATCAGACAACATTCTTCATTGTTTACCAATGCCATATGTGGTGTGCTCAGTTTGAAGCTCCCCAAAACTATGTTTCTTGGAGAAAGATTTCGTGGGAGACGAAAATAAACTAGCTCTTCCCGACGCTACTTGTGAGTAAACTTACAGTATTGAGTATTCATTAGTTTCTATTATCTTTAAATTAATATTTTGTTAGGTTTGGTGCTCAAAATGCTAATTCGGATCATAATTATGTCCGACTCATGAATACAAATAATTCATTTTTCCATAATAGTATTTATTTATGGTAGCACCTCTTATTTTTATATACGTATTTGATTTAATTATGATTAGATTGAAACTAAATATGATTTAAGACAAAGACCCAAGGATTTACAACGTAGTGTGCAACTACAACGTAATTTGTAATTGACATTAGGAAGCGTCACTATAAGGTGTTTATTCTCAAATAAAGTTCCTGGTCAGGATTTACTGACACGGGTCGGTTAGTAAAATCCACTTAGACCAGTACATGTCGTACATCGAGACTTGGTCCGATGGTTTATCCCAATGAACCATGAGTCTTGAGAAACTCGTATAGACGTGAATGACACACCAAAGATTTCCTAATAGATGGTACACCAATGTCAATAGAAATCTTCTCGAGTTGAGTAGCATAAGGATCATTTGACTTGAGATACCACCGTGGATGTATGAGGTATCCTCCACACTTTGATGGCAGTCACATATTGATCTATTTAGATCAGACCTCCACCTGTTCGTTGGGTTTGGACTGATCCTCAATATATTCTATGTGTATCAAGGTAGGAGCTGTCAATTCTGTGTACAGAGCATATGTATTCAATATGGAATTAACAATCTGTTAAATCCATGGGCCCATGGTACACTGTAGAAGTAAGTTTTAAGTGTTATTTAAGAGATTGCTAATAGATACGTCGACGCGATTATACCTATAGAGATTTGACGTTTATATTTATATCTCTGGGATAATCCGGATACTTGTGACGTAGAGATTATACGTATGTGATGACCTCAACCTGTATGATTCAGCGATTTTATCCACGGTCGTCATAATTTACAGGTGGGAAGATTATGGACACGAAATTGGATTTCGTGAGGGATATGCCTGAATCTATAGAGTCTCACTAATGAAACATACTCGTAGAGCACTAGGGCAACTTTTATAAATAGTGATTCTTTGACTTGAGATACCATTGTGGATATATGAGTCATCCTCCACACTTAGATGGCAGCCACGTCACCGATCTATTTAGATCAAACCTCTGCATGTTCGTTGGGTGTGGACTGATGCTCAGGATATACTGTGTGTTTCAAGAAATGATATGTCAGCTCTGTGTACAAAACATAGGTATTCAATATGGAATTAGCAATCTGTTAAATCCATGGGCATGTGGTACACTGTAGAAATCAGTTCTAAGTGTTAAGGGATTGCTGATAGAAACGTCGACGTGATTATATCTATAGAGATTTGACGTTTGTATCTATATCTCTAGAGTAATCTGGATACCTGTGACGGGGGGATTATACGTATGCAGTGACCTCGACCTATATGGTTCATAAAGTTTATCTGTGTTCGTCATAATTTACGGGTGGGTGAATTATGGACATGAAATTTGATTTCGTGACGGATATGCATGAACCTAGAGAGTCTCACTAATGAAATATACTCATAGAGCACTAGGGCAACTTTTATGAATAATACTAATTGTTTATAACTCAGTTAAACTAAAAATACATGCAATCGGGACCTAACGGTCATTTCCGAATTAATGTGTATTTATATTTAATACTTGATTTCATTAAAAACACATTAATAAAATATCAAATTGTGATATTTGACATATATCATTAATAAATCTATTTGAGATATTTAATGTAAATATAATACATATATTTAAGATATTTATATTTATTATTTAATTGTTAAATAATTAAATTAATTAATATAACAAATATCTTAAATAATGATTTTTTCTTTTTAATGGCTTAATATCATTGGTCCATTGTTAGTTTGCTTTATTAAAGATAAGTGTTAACTTTAATAAAGTAACATGTGGACTAATAAAAATGTAATAAAAATAAATTAGTTGTTTTATTTTGGTTGTGAAATTCGGCCGTTTGGAAAATGTTTAACAAAATGTTTTGTTTTATTTTTCAAATACAACACAAGTTATCAAAATACTTTACAAAGTGTTGAGAGAAAAGGTGGAATAAAGAAAGGAAACAAAGGCACAAACTTGGAAATTTTGTAAGTTTTTTGTACTTTCTTCTACATTGAAATTGTTTCTATTAATCTTAGCTTCAATTTGTGTTTCTAAATTGATGTCTCTACTCTTTGAGTTTGTAATTAAATGTGTTTGAAGCTTTTTGGAGGTGTTTAACATGTATGTTTAATTTATAAGCTTATTAAGAGTAATTAAGCTTATAAGATTAATTAGTAATCTAAGTTGCCATTCTAGAGTTGCTTAGACATTAATAATTAACCTAGAATTTTTCTTGAGTTGTTTCATGATGGTGAGACTTGATTGGTGTGGTATGGATTAAATTAAAATGTTGAATTTGTTGAATTTGGTTTAATTTGTCAATTTGAGGAAATTGTATAATTAGGGTTCATAACCCTTTCCAAATTTGGGCTTTTCATATATGTGATGTAATTTGATGTATATATGATGTATATTAAATTTAGGATTGATTGGATTTGATCTTGACATGTTTTGAACATTTGGGGCCAAATCGCAATTAATGGAAATTCATGGGTGCTCTCATTTGTAGAAAAATTGGGGATTTGTGTTTCAAATTGTATTTTCATGTATTAAACATGTATATATCATTTTTGAATTGATTTGGAATCAATTAAATATGTATTTGACAATTTAGGACCAAAATGATCAAATTGTAAAATATTGGGGCAGTTCGGCAATTAATAGAAATTTGATTTCTTGAGTTAAAATTTCAGATTTTAAGCATTGATTAATTAAATAAATAAGTTTATTTAATTTTTCCGCGTGAATTAATAAGCTTATTTTACAGATAAATAAGTTTATTTAAAAATTTGTTTTCCGCGTTCCGCTGCACGAACCTTGTAATTCCGTATAAAACCCCAACAAAAATGGTATAAGAGCGAGTCTGATTCTGGACACCCGATATGATTATGCCTTTAAAATTCAATGTTTAATTTAATCTTGACTTTATGCATGCATGTGTTTATTTAATTTGATTAAATAAAGTAAAAGCATCTTTTGCGGAAAAATCCCTATTTGAAAATAAGGTTTTTAATTTAATATGTATTTGATGCATATTAATTGGTCTGTCTTGTCAATACCGCTTATCGATAAATTTTCTGCGACTATATCCGAGAACGTGCCAAAGCTGTGAGGATATGGCCGGTAGAAATTTATCTGTACCAGATATATTTGATATTAGGTGAATTCAAGCGAAAGCGTAATCCTGAACGTGCCAAAGCTGTCAGGGTTACGCAAGTATCTTGAATTTATCATTGACAAGTTTAACCTTGGTACGCCTTCTTGTGAACGTGGCAAAGCTGTGATAACGAGAAACGACCAGGAACAAAAGGCCATGAGTCACTATTGAGTGATCGACAATGAGTTGTCTACCTAATGAATATACGTAGGCGAGAACGTGCCAAAGCTGTGAGCTGGAATATATTCATGGGGTCCACCTTTCACTATTATGTTATGATTTGATTATCTCATGTTTTGTATTCTTTTTGGGGATTACAGTTTTGCATGAAATAGTGGGAGGGGGCATTTTTAGATTAAAAATCCATGATCTAGTTAATATTTTATGATATAAAATGAAATTCTTTTATCTGCTTATCTACTAACCATTGATTCGCTGTCTATTTGATAGATTTGCGATGGGGCACCTCCGACCAATCATTTTGCTCGTATGCTTGATACGAATAAGCTAAAAGGCGCTAAAAACTTTGCGATTGGGATATGGATTTGAGGATTGTCCTCAATTCCGAAAAGCTGGGATACATTTTGGAAGGTCTATTACCGCTTGCTATATCTCCAGATTCATCTCCTGAAGAACATGAGACTTTCCAGAGATGGAAGGATGATGATTTAAGGGTTAAATCATTCATTATGAGTTCTCTTTCTTCTGAGCTTAAGAAGACTTACTTTGAGATGCACGATACATATAGCATGATTACACAACTTCGTGAATCATTCATGAACCAGGAACAGGTCATGGTTCATATAGTTTCAATGGAACTGTTCCATTCTAAACTTGATGAGGGACAGGTTGTGAGCCCGCATGTGCTTTTTTTGATCGAGCAATTGAGGCACCATGATTTCTCTCTCAATGAAACTATGGGACGTAATGTCATTCTCGGTTCGCTCCTGGCCTCATATTGCTAGTTCGTCATGTACTTCAACATGAATGGGATTCACAACTCTTACCGTGAGTTATATAGGATGATTCTCACAGTAGAGGAAGATTTAAGGAAGTGAGTTCCGACTCGCCTTCCGAAACCCACTCACTTTCCGCTTCTTCCCAATCAAAGTCGAAGGGGAAGAAGACAAAATGAAAGAAAAAGAAGGGTTTCAATGTTCCTCGGTAGGCTAAGGTAGCGAAGCCCAAAAGAGCTTATGAAGATAAGTGCCACCACTGCCAGAAAGTCGGGCACCGAAAAAGAAACTGTCCGGACTATCTTGCATATATAAGGAAGGAAATAGCATCTACATCTGATACTTTTATTTTTCCTATTATCGATATCTCATTAGCTTGTGAAGCTATGACATCTAATTGGATTTTGGATTCTGCTTGTCCTATTCACATTTGCAATACGTTGCAGTTGCTGACGGGAAGTAGACGACTGGAATCTTGGGAGATACAGTTGTGATTCAGATGTGGTGACTCTCTGGATGCGGTTGCAGTGGGTATATGTGAGATTCCATTACCCAGTGGGAGACTTTTATTAAATGACTGCTATTTTGTGCTAGGATGTGTGGCGAATATTATGTCTCTTTTTGTATTAGATACTGAAGGATATAATGTAGAGATTTTATTATTATTGAGTTGTTTCTGAGATTTGATTTAAAATTAAATATTGATATTAGTATTTCAGTTTTTCGTCCACTCAGTTAGATCGTAAAACGATCTAACCCGCACTCCTAATTTCCTTGTCTTACAGGTTTCTCAGAGGACGAGCTCGGGAGGACGGATACTGTTGCAGTCACTAGGGTATGGAGTCCACCGGTCCAAGTCAGAAAAGTGAGAGTCCAGTCTAAGTCAAATAAAGTCATGCATTAGTTTTTGGTTATATGATGGTCAATGTAAAAGCATGTGTCATTATGATTAAAGTTATTGATGTTGAGTCTTTATGTCCAAAGTTGTTAAGCTTGGGCCTCGGTCCCATATATATTTTATATAATTAGATAATAGAGTATTAATGATTTTTTATGGTTGGAGAATCAGAGGCTTATGGGATTAGTACGGTCTATCCTCTGTCGGTAGCATCTCCCGGATTGGGGATGTTAAAAATATGGTATCAGAGCATAGTTTAGGGAGTCAGTGACTACAGTGGGTAGAGTGTTGGGGTTTTATATACGCAGTATGTCCGGGATGCTCGTATGCAAGACACTACCTCTCCAGTATCCGATCCTTGAGTATGTCCTCAAAGTTCTATAGACAGGTTAGTAAGCCTTCCCAGACTAATTGAATAGTATTCCTTACGAGAATAATTATACTCTAGATCCAAGATTATGAATCTTCTTGAAGTTATTCGGCTTATTACTAGATGTAAAAACAAGCCATGAAACCAGACAGTGAGATGTTAAGAAAAGTACCCGAGGGAGTAGGAAAATGAGTTATAAGAAAGAGAGACGCGTAGAGGTTTAAGTAGTCGAAGATGGAAAGGTTAGGAAAGAGTGAGAAATAATAAAGTTCTATGTATAACCACCTAAGGAAATAGGAAAGAGAGAGAGAGAAAGTCAGAAAGAAAAACAACGAAAGGAAAAAAAGTAAGGAACAAATAATCTAAATAATCAGAGATAGTAAATAGATAGAGGATAGAATGAGATAAGATAGAAAACACCAGAACTTGGAATAGTGAAGAAGAAAATAGCAAGTCCGAATAAGAATTAAATACTGAGTAGACCTAAATAAAGTCTTTTTCCACCATAGTAAGATTCCTTCCTCCTCATAAAAAAAAAAAAATTCTTCCAGCCATGTTTAATAGTCCTTAACCATCTCATATAGATAGCGAGTTGCCTAATAATCAAGGATAGCCACAAGGCAGAAGAAGCAAGAAATCGAGAATAGTCAAAAAGGTTTCTAATAGATGTGAGAAGCCACAAAAGCGCATATATTATAGATTTCCCAATCCAGGTTCGCAGGCGACTAAGAAGAATGACGTCAGAAAAATGACTAGTTGCCCTAACCAAGCAATCCGATAGAAACCAGACCCAAAGTTATCTTGTTTTCAACTGCTTAGTCATACTAGTCAAGGAATCTGTCCTGACAAAGCCTACCTCATACCTACCTTACATAAGAAATAGACTCTATCAGGATACAAAGTACCAGAACAATGATACTGAAACTCGTTGAAACATAAGATGTTTGCCCTAACCTTAGTAGCATATAAGTGACCGTAAGAAACCCGATGAGAGTTCAGAAATGGAAAGACCTGGGAAGGTAGATTTCCCAGAAAAAATGATTAAGGAAGTTTTGAAGGACACAAAGAAGAGAACCCATTATGGTCCAAAGGTTAAGGTAAGACAATGCGAGACTTACAAGATTGGTAGGAGCATACAAAATAGATCAAATATTGCAGAACCTACAGATCAGCCTAAGTTGGTAGAAATCCATGGAAGTATACAAGAATAGACTCAGGAGGTTGGAGATAATTTGGCGCAACAAGAGTATCAGTATAAATAGTAGTATAGAGTGCCACCGTCAAGACTCAAAGAAAGAATAGAGAACAGAAATCTAAGAAGCGGTTAGGAGAACGAAACACCACTAGCCTCAGCAGTAAGATATATAGTGAAGAAATAAAAAATGTGAATAATAAGAGGATGCATGAGGTAACGAGGAAATTCAGTAGGATCCCAAGGCGTGGGGTAGTCGATTAAGTTCCTATTGAACGAATGATGACCCTTTTCTTCTAGAAACATCACTTTTAGTAAATTTATAGATACCTAACATGAGCATCACCAAGTCTAAGTGTAGAGTAGGAAACACATGATCTTATGGAGTATTTGTGCTCACCCCTCAATTGATAGCCTGGTAAAGAAACAATCAGTAAAGAAGAGCAATTGATAGATTAGGCAAATCACAAGATGGCTAGACAACCAAATTGATGAGTCCAATGAAATATAAATAAGAAGCATTAGATAGAAAATTTCGAAGCCACAATAAGTAAGCTAAGTTTGGAAGCCACCATTGAATTAAGGAACCCTTAAAGAAGTAAAGACTTAGAAGTACGAAGAGACCAGAGAGAATAATTTTTAGGAATATAGCAAACAACTTATAAAGAATTGCACGGTATTGAGTAGAAGGACTAGATATAGAGTAACACATGAACCAAAGTTTTTATAGGAGATGTCCTAAGAAATAAAAAATAGATGGAATTTTCAGAAACTCATAAGAGTAAGGGGTTTGAGGAACTAAGACAAGGAATATTAGTAAACAGAGTACATCAACACTCAGAGGTGGAAAATAATGAATTCAGAGGATTAAACAATAGAGACTGAATAAGAATGAGTGTGGAGGAAGTACGAAGAAGTTGTTAGAGAGTATGGCTCTAGAAGGATTTCACAGAAGATGTAGAAAAGTTGATTGTGGAGGATGATCATGAGTAAAGTGGGTAAAAGAAAACCAAATAATTTTAGTAGTAGTGCCCCTAGGTGTAGGAAAAGACACCAGACATGTATGCAGAAGAATCCTAGACTCGTAGCTACTGAATGTGTGCTACCAGATCACCATAAACAAAAAAGCCTCAAGATAAGCTCATGCCCTCCCAAACCTCGATAGATAATAACAACGAAAATAGACTTCGAAGTTTGTCTCAAGACATTGGTAGAATCAAGAGAATGCATAGTTAGAAGAAATAGTTCTAAGTAAGAGGTTTATAAGGAAAGTTAACTAGATTAAATGGTAAAGAGAGAAAGTACTAGTTAAGCAGTAATGAAGATGTAAAGGAATAACACTAAACATGACTAAAGATATGTGAGAGATGACATCTTTCAGATAATGAGACAGAGATATAGACCCTAGAAGTTTCAGGCACAGAACAGAAGAGAAGACAAAAGGCTAGCAAGTAAAAGGGGTGGAAGTGAAACCGACTTAGTACAGAAATAATAAGAGACGATATTAAGTAAGCATTAAGGATTTTTAGTATTTGAGATAAACCAAATACCCATTACGTTTTAGTTTATATAATCTTTATGTTGTCCCAACCTTAGTCTAAGTTGACCAAATCGCCACAAATTTGGGGATAGCCTTAGCCACAGGAATGGGTGATTTGGCATTGGTATAGAATATAACGGAGAAAATAAGATTATTATAATATGGAAAACAATAAAGATGAGGTATTTTAGCATGAAAACAGGAATAGAACACTAGTCAAAGTAAAGGAACAACAACCAGATTTACCGTAACAATGAGAGCAAGTACAAAAAGAAAGTGGATTTTAGCAGGCCAAAACGTCAGCGTAAATGTTAATGGTAGGGAATGTAGTTTAAGCACCAAGATGCATTCAAGTAAACCCGATCTTTAGTAAATTAAGGAGGACCAATAGGAAACTATTCAGAAACGACACTTTAAGCATAAAAGTCATTGGTAGACACTACCAAAGAATCAGGAAACTCTAAACCCCTTGAATAAGCAGAAACATTAGAACCGGTAAAAACATTTATAAATAATTTGAAATCGGCAAGAGAATATAGAGTTAAGTAGCTAAGTGATGAGAAAGAATATTAAGATCAAGTTGCACAAGTGGAGCATAATGACGAGGGCCAAATCCAAAAGGGAGTATGGAAGCCTAACCGTAGAGACATCAGTATTTTTATGAGAATTAAAGGTACCAGCTATTAAGAATCTGATCAAGTCAAATGATTGTTGAGTTAAAGAACTAGAAAGAGATCTGCTGGAGATAAGGGATATCGGGCATAGATAAAGGCCTAAAATGAGGTAGTTAAAAACGCTCAGCAAAAATCTTATGAAACTGAAACGAAGCAGTATTTTTTTGATGGAACTTAAAGGATATTCATTGAAGCTATAAATTCCGAAGAAGTAGTTTATCAAGTATGACATAAGGTTCGATTTATAAATCAAATATTAAGGAAGATGGAGAATCTTATGTGCTCACTAGTTAGTTGGTAAATGATCAGCTAGATAAAGTATTCATGGTTAAAGACAAATAGAAACCCCGAAGATAGAGAATAGTTGCAGCACAGTACGAGACTTATAAGGAACCCACCAATCCAGTGACCTATAATAAGATCCTAAGTTTAAAGAGGATTCGAGGACGAGTCCTATTTAAGGGGGGAGAATTTGTAACGACCGGTGGCCTCTACTACTATTGACTGTAGTACGGTTACATGGCGGGACGAGAATTATGTAATATAAAATTTTCTCCGAACATACCCACATTCTTGGGACGGCTTTATGGATAAACAGTAAATTCTTTGAAACTTCGATACGGAATTCTACGATGTTCTATTCCGAACATCCCATGGTATTTGGGCCAAAACTTTCTCATTCGAACTTCGATTGTTGTTCCTCGCATCGCTCAACCGATCATTGTGAGTTTTCCGCACCTCCTTGATGTATTCACATGTTGTTTCATTGCTTAAAATGATCCCGGTTAGACCGTAGAAACCCAACAATGGTATCAGAGCGAGATTGAGCATGAAACTTGAACTTAGGGTTAAAATTGGGTAAATTGAATTTGAGCATGATTTGATAAAATTCTTTGATTGAGTATGCTTGAATGATGTTTAATTGAAGTTGGATTGGATCAATTTCATAAAAATTTGACTGGATCATTTTTTGCCCAAAAGGTTGGCTTGGCCGAATCTATAGTGCCCTAAATGTCTTGGTATTTTGTGTTTTTTGATCATTGGATGAGTTGGAAAACATTGGGAAATGTTAATTTGAGATTTAATTGGATTGAATTTGAAATTGGACATAAATTCCCTAAAATGCCGTGAGTGTAGTAGCATGGAAAATGGGTTTGATTTTTGATTAAAATGTGTTGGAGATGTTTTGATCATGTTGAGCATAATTAATTGTACAATTTTGTGTTTTGGAAATGTTAATTTGGGTAATTAATTATGACAATACACTTTGGTTAATTGAGTTATAAAATTTGGAATTTGGTAATTTAATTAATTGGGCCTATTTTGGAAATTGAGCTTGTAGAGTTGTAATTTGGCTAATTGGGCTTGGTTGTACCAAGATTGGTTTAGGTAAATTGGTTGGATCTAATTAGGCCCAAAACCATATCCATAAAGCCCAATTATGACTAATGGACCTTTAAATTTAATTGGGCCTAATGGGCCTAATGGGCCTAAATTGGTTTCTTGGCAAATAAGGGTGATTTCTTAAATGGGCTTTGGTATTTGGGTTTGACCCATATTGACCAAAATTCCATGCCTTAGAAATTAATTAAAAACCCATTGGACTTTAAATTAAATTAACATTGGATGTTAATCGGGCTTTGAGACCCGTAACGATTAGATTTGGAATCTAAGTCGTAAAGGTTCGTTAATAAAGTGTAATATTTAATTTGGAATTAAATAGTGAATTAGCATTAAATACATATTAAATTAGGTTTAATTTTGTAGTATAATTTAATTCAAGAATTCGTACTTTGAGTACTTATTCGCAAAACGAGTTTGACTCGCGCAAAATCAAATCGTTGTTTGAACATTGGATGGTCATTAACTATCAGATTAATTAATTGGATTAGATTGATTGATAGCATGCTTGTGTGAATACATGGTTGCGATGCATGAATAATGTATATCAGATGGATATTAGATGGGTGGGGCAATTTTGGAAATTGTTGTAATAAATTTAGAATTTATTAATTGGCCCTGCGTGTCCAGCCTATTACCTCCTTACTCTTTGTATTTCTCTTCTCACCTATTCCCCTCAATGTAAATGAGGTTTCTTTAGAAGTGTTATGTAACGGGTAGAACTAATACTTGTGCTAACGGGAGAGAGGAAATGGATAGATTTGTTCTAGGAACAATGTGTTATAGTATTCATCCGCATATCATTATTATTTATTTATATGCGCCTTATTATGTGTTTAGAATCCATGTTTAAGGGTGTATGATGATGAGACCTTAACAAAGATAATTAATTGGTTTCCAATTGCACGCGAAAAACCCTCAACATCATATTAAGCGTTTTTCCTTCCATTGAGTGATTCTTACTCAAGATCCAAGACTGGCATTGGTTTGTTGGCCAAAGTCAAGACCTTTGTCCGTCGAGGATGTGTTTGAATCATGAAGGCTTTGTTCCATATCGGTGTCTTGTCCAAGTTGTGATTTGTTGGCCAAAGTCAAGATCATTTCTTGTCCATCGACATTGATTACGAAGCTTTCCATGGTCAATGGGTTCCGCTTAACTGGGATCACTAGGTTTGTTATGCCAAAGCCAAGGCTTAGTTGATTCAGAGGAAACAGGTTAGGCAATATATTGGATATATTGGCATATATAAGATATATATTTCGGAATTGGACGTCCACCTACTGGATCTAGGAATTGGATGGGATCCAATTGATCTTAGAGATCTACCTAGTTAATTATCATACAATTTGTTGGCCAAAGTCAAGATTGTGTGTTATTTAACGGGATCCTAGCCCACTAGGAAACAAGGTTTCCCGAGTACTCGACAGAGGGTTAGAGGCTCGCCGAAAAATAGTGGGAGGCATGTATTAAATTTGCAATATTCGTTTAGTAACTTGCCATACGCGCTCATATCATTTTTCGTCAATATAAATTAATATATTAGTTGGACTAATATTTAATAGTTATTTTAATTAAACAGTTGGACTGTATTCAAACTATTTCATTTATAGTTGATTATATAATTGGATTATAGTAATCAATAATTTGAATTAACAAATTAAATTATAGTTGATTAATAGTTGGACTATAATAATCATTATAATAAATAGTACCTAAAATCGTTGATTAAATAGTTGGACTATTAGAATCAAGATAATTGAAAGATTAGTGTTTAAAATATAATCCTGGGTGAAAATGTATTTAAACGACTTTAATTTTCAAATTGGGAATAAACTTCAGGATAGTCCTGAAAACTAAGAAGTTACTTTATTTGATAAAATAACATCTTAGGCCTAAGGCCGAAGTTAAGCAAATAGTAGAGCATGATATTTGGAATATTCATGTGATGATAACTTTAGTGCTTAATCTGTTATGCTTGCCAAATAGACTCCTTAATTTTTTAATCAGAACTAAGGATTAGATCCTTAAAGTATGATAATGAAATTGAAGGATCTTCATTGATCTATCCTTAGATCTTTGAAGTACTTAATTGCAATAGTAAACTCTTGGAGAGTTAATGGCTATTCTCAAGGAGACAAAGCCAAAGTTTGCAATATGGCAAGAAGCGCAAGGCGCATCTTATTTCGATATTCTAGAAGGCCAAGGCTTGGCCAAAGGCTTCTGGAGTGTGGAAAAGGGGCAAAGGCAAAGTCATTAGAATCTTCTGGGAAGACAAAAGACATATCCCAAAATGTCTGCCTAAATTATGGCAAATGGGGACACGGAAGCGTGACTGCTGTTTGGACAAGGCAAACATGAAGGAAGTGAAGACGGTGCAAGGCTCCGGCTTCAAATAAGTTTGTCATAAAAATGTTCACTACTAGTATTAAAATTGGATTTTAGATACTAAAATGTGGTACATAAATATGTACTGATGTGCAGAATCTGCTGAGAGCAAGATACTGACTTCAGTTGAGATCTATCTACGAATCGGAAACGAGACTAGCATCACTGTTTTAACCGTAGAAACCTAAGTTTAGGAACTACCCTTCGGGTGTGTACTTAAATTAAGAAAGTACAATGTGACTAGTTTGACTAGAAACATTATCTCTATATCAGGGTTTAACCCGTTGCGGGTATACCTTTATATTCTAGAACACTAAAGTGTTTTATTTTATAAAGATGATATTGAGATAAGCACATTAGATGTGAATAACAGTATTTATATTTTGAATATAAATAAATCTCAAACATATGACATGACAAACAAATAGCTCAAACTGGTTTGATCAGTTAAAACTTAAATGTGGCATTGATGTTTGGGGCACAATTAAACAAGACTCGTATATCCACACTTTCGAAGAGTGGATACTAGGACAGATTTGATTCCATTCAAATAATGTCTACGAATCTAGTTTATTAGGCAAAGTGCCTAAAACACCTTTACTTGGTAAAATTGTAAGTGCCACCGATCTGTTAGCCCTTGTTCATAATGACGTAGGTGGGCCCATATCTAGCTAGGCTAGAGGTGGATATAAATATTTTGTGACCTTTACGGATGTGGCATCGCGTTGTGGTTATGTGTTTCTTTTGAAACATAAATCAGAAACTTTTAGAGTTTCGACACGAAGTAAACAAATAGATCGGCTAAAGTATTAAACTGTCACGGTTAGACCATGATGAAAATACTTAAGCAATAAGTTTCTCGTATACTTGAAAGAGTATAGTATTCTTTCAATGAGGACTCCTCCCGGAACACGTCAGTTTGACGGTGTGTCTAAACGGATAAATCGAATTTTGTTGGACATTATAAGGTTAATCATGAGTCGCTCTGAGCTACCATTTCCTTCAACGGATATACATTTAACAGTGCATAACTTATTTTTAAATAAGGTTCCATAAAAATCTGTTTGACAGACTTCATATTAGATATGAACAGGAAAGAAACTGGGTTTTCTCATTCCTGAAGATTTGTGTATGCTAGGCATATGTTTGGATGATACCAAACTAGAACTCAAATCGGATAAGTGCCTAAGTTGTAGGTTATCTTAGGGAAACCAAAGTATAGTACTTATACAACTCACAAGAGAACAATATAATTCTTGCTCACCATGCGGTTTTCCTAAGAGGAATACCTATATGCAGTGGTAAGTGAGAGGAAAGTAAAACTCGATGAAAATCAGAGTAATACTATTCAAGGCACCAATTCCTTAATGGAACACAAATAGTTCATCAAAGATGAAACTATACCAATAATCTTCGAATACACAAGAACCGCGTAAGTCGGAGAGAGTCAGAAAATAACTTGGGGTATGGGTTTCTGATCTCACCTCGAAGAGAAGTCAATCCTATTGAGGAATACGAACTGACTACGTATGAGGAAGTAATGCAAGGTATCAACTCTCTATAATGGCAAAGTGCCATGATATCCGAAATGGATTCCATTTATATCAACTAAGTTTAGATACTAGTTGTTGTACCGCAAGACATTGTGCCTATGGGTACTATATAAGTCTTCAAGGAAGACATACATGGAAGGCAACATACCAACGTACTAAGTTATGCTTGTAGCGAAAAGGTATCGTTATCAACATTGTGTTGATTACGACGAAACCTTTTACATGTTGCCATGGTAAATCCATTTGGATAATGCTTGCTAATGCTGCATGTTTCATTTATGAAATGTGGCAGCTAAATGCCAAAACTTCTTTCCTTAACGGAAACCTTTTGGAGGATGTTTTTAACATCCTGACGGTTTTGTCGTACCAAAACTAGCAAACAAGGTTTGCAGGTTATACGATCCATGAATGGATTGCAGCAAGCATAGAGTTCTTGGAATTATCGTTTTGATGTAATCATAATTGTGTATGATTTAATTCGAAACGAAAATGATTCTTGTGTATATAAGAAGGTTAGTGGGAGCACACTGACAGCGAAAGTCCTAAATAATGATAATATGTCATTTCTTGGAAATGATATTCCCATAAATATAATCGGTGAAAGCTTGGCTTTCGAGAAAATTCTCCGTAGAAATCTTAGGAGAAACAACCTTTATTCTAGGAATAAAGATCTACTGGGATAGATTTAAAGTTGTTAATACTCTCCGAGAACTCGTACAATGAAATAAAATGTACGTGACCTGGTGTCTCATATGCTTTGAGCATATGGAGTCACAATCAGGCCAATCCAAGTGATAGTCACTGGATTGATATTAAGAACATCCTTAAGTATTTTAAAGGAACTAAGGATGTTTTCTTAAACTATGGAGAAGGAGAACTTGAAGTGACTGGGTTCACCGTTGTAAATTTCCTAACCGACAATAACGACTATAAGTCGTAAGAACGGTACTATAAAGTTTGAATAACGGAACAGTGAGCTGGAAATCTTCCAAGCAATATACTGTTACAAAATAAACAACAAAAGCGGGTTATTGCTGCAGCTGAGGCAGCAATAAAAGCCTTTTGGAACTCGTACAATGAAATAAAATGTATGTGACCTGGTGTCTCATATGCTTTGAGCATATGGAGTCACAATCAGGCCAATCCAAGTGATAGTCACTGGATTGATATTAAGAACATCCTTAAGTATTTTAGAGGAACTAAGGATGCTGTCTTAAACTATGAAGAAGGAGAACTTGAAGTGACTGGGTTCACCGTTGCAAGTTTCCTAACCGACAATAACGACTATAAGTCGTAAGAACGGTACTATAAAGTTTGAATAACGAAACAGTGAGCTGGAAATCTTCCAAGCAAGATACTGTTACCGAATAAACAACAAAAGCGGGTTATTGCTGCAGTTGAGGCAGCAATAAAAGCCTTTTGGATCGATAATAATCTAATTAGATTAGATATAGTTCTATTAGCAGCTGAGCTAGGCTACAGCGCATGCTAAAGAATTAATGGTCTCATCAATGATCCAGATATATACTTCGACTCCCTTTTGTGGTATATAGGATGGAAACCCGGACGTAAATTCCGTAGTCGAATCCGAATGGACGGTAGTGCGGTTTGTACTCGGGATACAATGCCACGTACCATTTAAGAGACACGTATTTCGTCTCATCCAAACTTGTGTTTGAGCATGTTGTAGTTCGTAGGTTATTTATTTGTTATTAAAGTATGATTAGGTTGTTAGCATGTTATTTATCTTAAGCATGATTTAGTCGATAGAAAGTTATTTTTTTATGCATGATTAGGTTGTTTTCACATTAGGGATTTAATTTATATTTGTGCTTAGATTCTTATTTGTTTTCCGCATTAGATAATTGAGCATGCTTGTGTGATGATTGTATGTTATTGCGTGTTTGCCATTATGACAACTTACTTTGAACGTGAGCATGAATGTTGAATAGATTCGGTTAGTTTATTGCACAAATCATATCATCACAAGTGACATAAATAAGGGACCATTCCGAACCCAACAGTTTGAGGTCTTCCCTTGCGAAGGGTGAGTACGGCCTTAAATATTTGTCCGGTTCACACCGGGTGGCGACTCCATGTTATTTCGTACTCCCAACTAGGTCGCAAGCCTAGAACAGCGTCGTCAAGTTCTGTGTCCTACAGTCTGGCGACTCCACTGGGGATAGAGAATCGGCCCCGAAATAATGTCTTGTAATGTTTGGATTTGTGCGTTAATTAACCTGTCTACAGTGGGTTGAAGGGGTTTAGTTAAAGGCATTGTCAGCGAGAGCCTTCGTCAGCGAAAGCCTTTGTCCGCACTCCCGTAAACCCACATGTGAACCTTAGTCGTAAAACTAATAGAAATTATTTGTTTTATGTTTGTGTTTTGGACCGTCGTCATTTGGATCCAGTTAGACCACTTGTCAAAAAGATGTGAACTTGTTGGGCTATTTAAACTGGGACGAGTTCGTGTCCTTTGACAATTGGGCCAAAAGCTTCTAAAATTCTGATGGGCCATTTTATGTTTAGGCCTCGTATCATTTGAAGTCGTTTAGCCACGTTATAGCAAAAGTGTAAACATGTTGGACCTTTTCAACTGGGACAACTTTACACCGCGCGATAGTATGATTGAACACTTTAAAATGATAATGGGCTGACCTGTTTGTTCCATGCATCGCACACATCTCATGCATCTCATGCATACCCGCATCATGTTAACCATGTTTCTTAAAAGCCATCATAGATATCCGTTGGGTTGGGGGTAAAAAAAGGTTTGTCAAGAGGAGTTTAGTAAACATGGATTGCGGGGAAAAGGAAATTGAGAAACAGAAAACCTTACGGCAAGGATAGAAATACCATTGGGGGGGCTTTCAAAAAAAAAAGAAAAAAAAAGAGAGAAAAGAAAAAGAAAAAAAAAGAAAAAAAAGGGTTGTTTAGTCCTTAATAGTTAGACATAAGTCCGATGATGAAATTGATTGCTTTAGAGTGAAACTATAGAAACGATAAACCCTTGACGTTCTTTTATCTGATGCTTTGATTAATTGATCTATGTTAGACTCGTAAGCACTTGATTATGGTTCTTAGCAGTGAAAACCTAAGTAGTTAGCAAAGTGACTAGTCGAAGAAATTGTGGGTCGGTGAATGACCGTTTGCTTAGATGTCTATCTTGATTTGCTTATGTTATGATGTGTGGTATGGTTGAAAATAAAAGAAAAGTCTCTAAGGAAAAAATTTTGAACCACCTATAACCGATAAGCGTGAAGCTACCCATGGGCGAGTATTAGGACCACCATGAGGAGAAATGCTACCTTAAAGGGTATGTGTGTTGAAAAACGAGAAAGGAAAAAAAAAGAAAAGAAAAAGAAAAGAAAAGAAAAAAAGAAGTTCAAAAAAAAAAAAAAAGAGAAAGAGACAAAAGAGAAAGAAAACCATTCCACATTGAGCACAGAAAAGCAACTGCAGGCATAACTGAGACATCTAGGTTGGTTTGACCCATCGATCCCGATTTTTGAAACGAAATCATTGAGTTAGCTTACTTAAGGATCAAGCTGCAAATGAACATTTGCACACACACACACTTTGAGTCTGGCATAGATCATTTATTCAAAAACTCAGATTTGAGTTGCATTTAGTGTTTTGAATGTTCTCTGGTTTCATTACTGGACATTCCTTGAGGACGATAATATGTATAACTATTGGGACTATTTCGTAGCATGTGATATAGTATGATGATATAGAAGGCCCCACCATGTGGTTCATCTTGACTAAATGCAAACAGCGGAGAACAAAAAGCTAAATCAAGACTGCGAGCGACCAGTCTACCACCTCGTGAATCTGGGACATAACAAGAAATTGAGCCATGAGACTAGAGAGAATACTGTGCAATCACCTGGAGAACTAGCGGAAGACCTAACCCAACGGAATAGGAAATTCATTCATGCATGCATGCATACACGTAACATATTTTGCATTCTTTTTTTGTGTTTGTTTTGCTTTGTATTCACAGGTTTTGAAGAAGAAAAAGAAAAGCGGCAAAGACAAGCCAATCAGAAGCAGCGACAGTACAGTCCGTTTCAGAAATGAATCAATTTTGGGGATGAGTCCAAGGGTTGAGGCCCATATCAGTCAGTTTCGGGGATGAGTCCCAGGGTTGAGGCCCATATCAGTTTCAGTCTTGGGGATGAGTCCCAGGGGAGAGGCCCATATCAGTATCAGTTGAGGCCCACATCATTATCAGTATCAGTGTTGCCAGGTATGGCACTCTGGGGGCGAGGCCCACATTAGTTCAGTATCAGTCTTGCAGGCTATGACAGTTTGGGGGCGAGGCCCACATCGTTATCAGAATCAGTCTTGTCGGGTATGGCACTCTGGGGACAAAGCCCACACCTTTATCAGAATCAGTCTTGCGGGTATGGCACTCTGGGGGCGAGGCCCACATTAGTTTAGAATCTATCTGGCCGAGTATGGCACTCTGAGGGCGAGGCCCACTTTAGTTCAGTATCAGTTTTGCCGAGAATGGTAATCCGAGAATGGAGTAAGGTCCGAGGATGAACAAAACAAGAATGGTAATCGGAGAATGTAGCAGTGTTCGAGAATGGACAAGCCGAGAATGGCAATCCGAGAATGGAGCAGAGTTCGAGAATGAACAAGCCGAGAATGACAATCCGAGAATGGAGCAGAGTTCGAGAATGAACAAGTCGGGAATGGCACTCCGAGAATGGAAACACAGTTCGGGAATCAACAAGCCGGGAATGGCACTCCAAGAATGGAAACACAGTTCGGGAATGAGCAAGTCGGGTATGACACTCCGGGTATGGAGACATCAGTTTCAGTTTTGCCGGGTATGGAGACATCAGATCAGTTTTGCCGGGTATGGCACTCCGGGTATAGAGACACATCATCATCAGCAGTTTTGGGGATGCGTCCAAGGGTTGAGGACCACTACATCATCATTTTGAGGGCGAGGTCCCTATTATCAGCGGTATTGGGATGCGTCCCAGGGTCGAAGTGCCCCCATTGTTGGTTGTAGTTCCGGGATGCGTCCTAGGGTCGAGCGCCCACTACATCATCATTTTGAGGTGAGGTCCCTATTGTCAGCGGTATTGGGATGCGTCCGAGGATCGAGGTGACCCCGTTGACGGTTGTAGTTCCGGGATGCGTCCCAGGGTCGAGGACCACTACATCATCATTTTGAGGGCGAGGTCCCTATTATCAGCGGTATTGGGATGCGTCCCAGGGTCGAAGTGCCCCCATTGTTGGTTGTAGTTCCGGGATGCGTCCTAGGGTCGAGCGCCCACTACATCATCATTTTGAGGGTGAGGTCCCTATTGTCAGCGGTATTGGGATGCGTCCGAGGATCGAGGTGACCCCGTTGACGGTTGTAGTTCCGGGATGCGTCCCAGGGTCGAGGACCCACTACATCATCAGTTTGAGGGCGAGGCCCACTTTGTCAGAAATATTGGGTCGAGGTTCTCAGGGTCGAGGTGCCCCCGTTGTCTGTTGCAGTTTCAGGATGCGTCCCAGGGGTTGAGGGCCCACTGCAACATCAATTGTAGTTCCGGGATGCGTCCCAGGGTCGAGGACCCACTACATCATCAGTTCGAGGGCGAGGTCTCTATTGTCAAAGGTGTTGGGTCGAGGTGCCCATTGTCGAGGTGCCCCCATTGTCGGTTGTAGTTTCAGGTCGAGGTGCCCAGGGTCGAGGTGCCCACTACATCATCAGTTCGAGGGCGAGGTCCCTATTGTCAGCGGTATTGGGTCGAGGTGCCCCCGTTGTCGGTTGTAGTTCCGGGTCGAGGTGCCCAGGGTCGAGGTGCCCACTACATCATCAGTTTGAGGGCGAGGTCCCTATTGTCAGCGGTGTTGGGTCGAGGTGCCCAGGGTCGAGGTGCCCTCGTTGTCGGTTGTGGTTCCGGGTCGAGGTGCCCAGGGTCGAGGACCCACTACATCATCAGTTCGAGGGCGAGGTCTCTATTGTCAGCGGTGTTGGGTCGAGGTGCCCCCGTTGTCGGTTGTAGTTCCGGGTCGAAGTGCCCAGGGTCGAGGTGCCCACTACATCATCAGTTCGAGGGCGAGGTCCCTATTGTCTGCGTTGTTGGGTCGAGGTTCCCAGGGTAGAGGTACCCCCGTTGTCGGTTGTAGTTCCGGGTCGAGGTGCCACTACATCATCAGTTCGAGGGCGAGGTCCCTACTAACAACAGTGTTGGGTCGAGGTGCCCCCGTTGTCGGTTGCAGTTTCGGGATGCGTCCCAGGGTCGAGGCCCCACTGCATCATCATCACAGTTCACATTCGGTGGTTCGGGAACAAAGCCCAGAGGTCGAGGCACCTTACCACCATATCAACTCAATTCGAAGCAACAAGCAAGTCAGGTGGCAGCTGGCGAGCCAGGTAAGTAAAAATGCATTGCATAACTTTGATAGGATTGTCACTGTTACATACTGCACAAGTCCCATCAAAGTGGGGGCGACTGTAGACACTGTATTTTTGCATATAAGGCCCGATGATGAGTCTCGTATGGAGACATTACCTCTTAGTTGTGGAAGCCGCAGGAAACGGACGTTGGAAGGGTAAAGTTTGGAATTAGTATTTTTTCAGATTTAACTCGTTTGTTTCGCTTCGAGTTCGCTTGTTGGATCTCTGTTTTAAAACACACCAAACCCATTAAATCACATCCAAAAATAATTAAAACATTAAAACTCATCTCACAAATTAAATAATTAAAACATTTAAAATACATGTCACAAATTAAATTAAATTAAATTAAAGCTAATCAAATTAAATTAAATTAAAATACAATTAAATCCAATTAAACTAAATCAAATTAAAATCCAATTTAAATTAAAACTAATTAAAATTAAATTAAATTAAATTCCTAATTTAAATAATTCACTCACCAAATTTGAAATAATTCCCCACCAAAATTACATAATGTCTTGCCTTAAATAATTAAAATTAAATACACACATGAACACTTGATTTATTTCCTTTTCAAAATCCATGACAAAACCCTAAAAGCCATCAACAGACCATGCACCACACGCCCTTGACTATAAAAATAATACGAACCTAAAACCAGTGGGGGGGACGGCCAAAAATAAAAAAATAACAAAACAATAAAACCCTAGACAAACCTTCATCTCCTTCAAGCCCACACCAACCGACTGATCACCCTCCAAGACGTCTTCACTCCCTCTCCATGCCATATAGCCCCTCCATCTCTCTCAGCCCTCACTCTCGGCCACACCTCTCCCTTCATCTTCTTCGACTAAACCAAATCCTTCAATCAGTTCTCAACCGCCACAAACAAGGCATCCTCACTCACAAACATAACCCTTAACAGCCCCCCTCATCATCAGATTCTCTCTCGACAAACAGCCCCCCATAACCAGAAGCAAATACTCCACTGCCATCACTCAACATTCACATCATTAACCTTCCTTCTGCCTGAGACACGAGCAAAGCCCTAACCACGCACAGCTCCATTTACTTCTCCATTAAAGAACAAACCAAAACCTAGACGCCTCTCTTCACACTGGTCCCCTTCTCTCTCAAAGAACCCTCACGCCAAGCCCTCACTCTCTCATTATACACGCAGCAACAGACTGCTCAAACATCATCAACAAAAGCCAATTCACGCCTTCATCACCTTCACCAATTCACGCCCTCAACACAGCCTCACGCCTATCACTGTCCTTCCCGCCTAATCAAACCTTCAACACAAAACCTGCCCCTTTGCGCCCAGCTCATAGCCCTCACGCCACCTTTCACGTTGCCAGGTGCCCCACGCCATATTACCCTGCACCAGCCCACGTTCTGCCTTGCCAATTCACGCTACAAAGTCACGCATAAGCCTGCCACCTTGCCCACTTGCCCCCTTGCCTAACGCCACATGCCCTGAGCCGAGCAACCCTTGCCCATCACTCCAAAACTGCCAAATCAACGCCCCCACCACGTCCACACCACAACCTTCACACACGCCACGTTCACAATCAAACACACCCCACCGCTTCAGCTCATCAACGCCTCACAGCCTTAGCCACGCATACTGCCCATAACGCCCCAAAACACAGCCCCAAACGCCCACTGCACTGCTTCATAAACTGCCACACATCACAGCCCCATTCTATCCAGTTTTGCCGCAACTTAGACCCCCGAAACAGTCCATAAATCACCCTAAAACTGCCCTAAAAAACTACACAAAAACCCCCTAGAAAATCATCAAAAACAGCAACCAATACCCCTCCAAAAACGCCCAAAACAGTGACCTGAAAAACAGCAGCAAAACGGAGTAAAAACAGCAGCCCGAACAGCAAAACAGCGAGGAAGACGTTGAGTTGGTGAACCAAAAGAGTTGCGGATCATTCTCCCTTCCGACGGCCGTGTAACGCGCTTTCAAGAGAAGACAAAAGAGGTTAGACCTGAGAGCACCTTTTTACCTTTTTATCTTTTGTTTATTTTATTTATTTAGAAATATTATCGCATGAGAGTCGTTTGAGGCATGATGTGATTGTTGGATGAGCGGAATATGTGTTCCCTTTTGTGGTATATATGATGGACGGTAGTGCGGTTTGTACTCGGGATATAACGCCACGTACCATTTAAGAGACACGTATTTCGTCTCATCCAAACTTGTGTTTGAGCATGTTGTAGTTCGTAGGTTATTTATTTGTTATTAAAGTATGATTAGGTTGTTAGCATGTTATTTATCTTAAGCATGATTTAGTCGATAGAAAGTTATTTCTTTATGCATGATTAGGTTGTTTTCACATTAGGGATTTAATTTATATTTGTGCTTAGATTCTTATTTGTTTTTCGCATTAGATAATTGAGCATGCTTGTGTGATGATTGTATGTTATTGCGTGTTTGCCGTTATGACAACTTACTTTGAAGTATGCGAACTTAGATATAGGTTATCATTGTATGTTGAATGTCAATTGCGACGCTTTTGCAACAGTATCATAACTAATCATTCTAAGATCTGTTACGTCTTTACCATATAAAAGAGGATATTATATAATAGAAACTGTTTATTTTATTCATAATAAAAAATGTTACATTAGTATTTATAAGGAAATACATAATAAATTTGGTGCTCAGAGCTCCAACCCTAACATCATTAATTTTACTAATGTATAATAATCAGATTAGGCTTTTTAGCAGAGTAGCACAGGTGAGGTGTAGTCATTTCCAGAGTTTTTCCGAGTGACGCACTACAATGAGAAGAAGAAATGGATCAATGACGAAGTCAAACACTGCTATGCAAGTTTAAGTATTTAAAATATATTAGATATATTTTTAAATTTAATTTTTTCTTTTCAAGTTCGAACATTAATTTAAAGTTTTTTTGAAACAGAACGAAATGGTGGAGGTCTAGCGAAAACCTTAGGAGACAGGGTCCGACCATCTACCAAATGAGCACTTGTCGCAATTGGTTTCCAAGAATCAGACAACAAACAATGTTGGACTTGGCACTCGTAAGAATCCTATGTCATCTGAACGCACTGCTGTTTCTTCTCCAACTGACCCGTGCCTTCGAGAACAGCTAGCCATCACTCAGAACAGGTTGGAAAATACCCAAGAAGAGCTCGACAATACCAAAGTAGAGCTAAACAAAACTCAGGAGAAGCTATTGCAGGTCGAGGTGGACCACCAAAGGAAGATGCAAAAGTTCGACCGGCAGATGAGGTCTTTCAGGCAGATGTCGGAAACCTCACTCGACTATAGTACATCGAGCTCGATCGCCCCTCCATCCCAGAAGCATTAATTTTATTTTAATTTTTATAAACATTCACAGCATCAACTGTAAATAGATTATGTATATATTTTATTAAAATTTTTTAATTATTACCATAAAAATAATTGTACTATTATTCGGTAAATTTATTTTTTTATAATAATATTTTTCAAAATAAAAAATTGAATGTTTCGAAACAAAAGTACTTTAAATAATAAATTTGTTATATCATTTATCGTCGAATATTCCGACGCTAAAAGTAATAAAATAATATTTATATTTTAATATTCTATATCTTTTAGCGTCGAAAATATCTGTCACGTCATTTAGCGTCGAACATTTCGTCGCCAAGTACATCATTTAGCGTCGAAAAATAATATTTTTAGTCGAAAATTTTTGGACATAAAATGTTATACTTTACCCTCGAAAATTTTTATTTCGACACTAACTGTCTTTCTCGTCCACCTTTTGGCGTCAGAATTTAGCGTCGAAAATATACGACGCTAATAACCTTTAACGTCAATTTTTATTATTTTAGCGTCGATAGATTTCGACGCTAAAGACCTTATTTTTTGTAGTGAATCTTATTAGATGAGTTGCTGTTGCTTCCTTTTATACGTGACCACCTGCTTCACTATTCCATTTTTTACTCTTCTGTCTCATAAACCATGTGAAAATTTACAAGGTTTTGGTGTTCAAAACTTTTTTTTTGAAAGATCACTTTATCTTTTGGTATTGGATAGTCTTGAAAATGGATGTTGCATTTAAGCTACTAAAATTTACAAGCATACTATATATAATTGGCCTAGCTGAATATTCAAGACTATAGAGTAAAACGCTTGCATTTATGTCGAACAAGCTTTATTCAGAGTATATTTTGAAGATTAATGTATCATTTCATATAAAATATGATGAGTTTATAAATTATTTTATACTCTTAATGTAATACTTATAAACTACCTTATACTTTTAATCAATACTCTTGTGGGACACAGAAACTGGACAACGCATGCTGTCCCCGGGCTCGCGGCCCGGTTGGGAGTACGAAGTAGCCACGGGGGACTAAACCGGAGAATAATGGAGTCGCCACCCGGTGCGAACCGGGAAAATGAGATTTAAGGTCGCACTCACCCCTCGCAAGGGAAGACCTCAAACCGTTGGGTTCGAAATGGTCCCTTACTTATGTCACTTGTAATGAAAGGATTTGTGTAATAATTTAATCAAGCTTAAGTAACACTTATTTCCAAGAGTATCATGCTTCTAAGTTCACATGCACAAAAATAAAAATTACACCTAAATTTGCATATATTTCACATCTAAGATTGCATGCTTGAAAGTACATCAAAGTAGCAACGAACATACAACTTCATTGGCATATTGTATTCATGGAAACACAAGCACACACGAACCACACAAGCACACATAAAGGCGAATCAAATGATGGCGAACATGTGATTTCATAGACATATCATAAACAAATAGCCATTACATATCCATGCACAAATAAAATAGTTAACTAAGTATATAATGCAAAAAGACACTTAAGGATGCAATTAGGCATTAAAGTGAGCATGCTATGACGTGGTGCAAAATAAGATAACTAATATGGACATAAACACACATGTGAGCACTTTTCCAAGTGGTACGTGGAATTGTCCCCAAGTACAGACCGCACTACCGTCTATTCGGAATCGGCTACGGAATTTATGTCTGGGTTTCCATCCGATATACCACAAGAAATAATACTCAAATGCTATCACGACATGGATATATGAATTGTAATACGTTAAACACATTGTACTTATACATGTGGGGAATACAGATGAATGATACCTACACAATCTTGCGTAATACAGAGAAGCAATCAGATTCATCATACGAAGGGATAGCTACTAGGAACAATTATATATGTAATCTGATGAAAAGGACTCAGTTCAGTGGGTGCGTGTTCGCGTAGCGTTCGAGAACGCGTTCGAACGGTAAACAGAAGGTTCGCGTTCATATAGTGTTTGAGAACGCGTTCGAACGGAGCCAGACCTGATGCATGAAACACTAAAAAAATACGTGCGCGTTCGCGTTGCGTTTGAGAATGAGTTCGAATGGTAAACAAAAGGTTAATGTTCGTATAGCGTTCGAGAACGCGTTCGAACCGAACCAGACCTGATGCATGATGAAACTAAGAAAATGCGTGCGTATTCGCGTAGGGTTTGAGAACCCGTTCGAACGGTAAATAGAAGGTTCATGTTCGTGTGGTGTTCGAGAATGTGTTCGAACGGAACCAGACCTGATGCATGATGAAACTAAGAAAATGCGTGCGCGTTCGCGTAGCGTTTGAGAACGTGTTCGAACGGTAAACAGAAGGTTCACGTTCGTGTGGCGTTCGAGAACGCGTTCGAATGAAACCAGACCTGATGCATGCAACACATTCATAGACAAACAAATCCACAATGTGGGACCTCACGTATCCGATTGAACTCATCTCGCATCCAATCGAGTATACACCAATCGGCGCGGCAAAGCATCGTGGTAAAGGGTTTTAACCCCTCCAAATAGAGGACCTTTCATCGGACTTACTAAGCCCATGCGCTCAATTGAATCATGCATATAAAGAATTAAAAAACAATAATATCAAACTTAGTATGCCCGATTGAACGTATCTTGCATTCAACCGAACACACATCAACCGGTGCGGCAAAGCATCGTGGTAAAGGATTTTATGTTGGGGTTGGTGCTCAGAACGCCAATCCGGACCGTATTTATGTCTGATTCATGAATACGAACATCCCCTTATTCCATAATATTACTTATTTATGGTTGTACCTCTTGTTCTTATATACGTATTCGATCTAATTACTATTAGATTGAAACTAAATGTGGTTTAGTGATATGTATATATTAGACAAAGGCCCGATAATATATAATACAGTACACAGTTACAAATGGAGTTTGTAATTGACATTGGGAAATGTCACTGTTATATATATATTATCAAACATAGTTCCTGGTCAAGATTTGCTAACACGGGTCGGTTAGTCAAATCCGTTGAGACCAGTACATGTCGTATATCGAGACTTGGTCCGATGGTTTATCCCAATGAACCATGAGTCTGGGGAGACTCGTATCGATGTGTAGGTGTTTATAGTGTATAAACACTGAACGGCTCACCAAAGATTCTTAATGGATGGTACACCAATGTCAATAAGAATCTTCTCAGGTTGAGTAGCATAATGGTCCTTCGACTTGAGATACCACTGTGGATGTATGAGACATCCTCCACACTTAGATGACAGTCACGTCACCGATCTATTTAGATCAGACCTCCGCCTGTTCGTTGGGTGTGGACCGATCCTCAGGATATCCTGTGTGTGTCAAGAAAGGATCCGTCAGTTCTGTGTACAGAGCATAGGTAGTCCATATATAATTAGCAGTCTGTTAAATCTGTGGCCACAGTATACATCGGAAGTAAGTTCCGAGTGTTATTTAGAGATTGCTAATAGATACGTCGACGAGATAATACCTATAGAGATTTGACGTTTACATCTATATCTCTGGGATTATCTGGATACCTATGACGGATGGATTATACGTATGCAATGACCTCGACCTGTATGATTCAACTAGTTTATCCGTGATCATCATAATCTATGGGTGGATAGATTATGGACATGAAATTGGATTTCGTGACGGATATATCTGAATCTAGAGAGTCTCAATAATGAAACATACTCGTAGAGCACTAGAGCAACATTTATGAATAATGATGATTATTTATAAATCGTTTAATTGTTAAACGAAAAATACATGCGAACAGGCCGAACCGTCATTTCCTAATTAATGTGTATTTGTATTTAATATATGATATTATTAAATACACATTAATAAATAGTCAAATAAAGGTATTTGACATATATCATTAATATATGCATTTGAGATATTTAAAGTAAATATAATACATATATTTGATATATTTGTATTTAATTATTTAATTGTTAAATGATTAATATACTTAAAATATAAATATATCACCAAATGATAAAGTTAGGAAGTGATTATAAGTTGTAATTGTTGACTTATACATTAAAGGAAAAATGTTGTCAAATTGATTTTGACTTCTTAAGATATTTGTTCAAAATTGTTGAAAAATGAAAATATCTTTCTCTTTATTTCTTGCTAAATTCGGCCATACACTTAAAATATAAGAGTTATATTTTTCTTAGTTGCATTTGTTGACTTAATTAAATCTCTTTAAAGTTGTTTTTAGATATTTAACCAAGTTGATCAAATGTAAAGTGAAATGAAATTGAAATTACAAGACTTGTATTTCCTTTAGTGAAATTCGGCCAAGGTGGAATTGGTGCAAGTATATATTGTTTTTCCATTTCATTTATTCATAACCTAATACACTTTAAAAGAAAACTCCATTAATGGAAACCAAAGGAAGCTTGTGAGAAAGAAAGAAGAAACTAAAGAAAGCTTGATTTTTAGTAAGTTTTTCCAACTTACTACTAGAAAGGAAAATGTTCCTTAGGATCTAGGCTTTACCATATGATGTTCTTAGGTTATTTCTTTCTTTATTCCTTGTGTTTTTGATGATGGAAGTTTTGATGAAAGTGTAGAGCATGTATGATGAAGGAGGCTTATGGCTATTGTAGTATTAAGTGTTCTTTTATGGTTTTGGAAACCTTGTTGCTAATCTAGAGTTGTTGACCCACTCTTAGATGACCTAGATTTGATCTTGTGTTGTTTCATTGTGTTGAGACTTTGATTGGATGGAAGAAAGATGATTGAAGTATTGGATTTAACCAATTTGGTCTAATTTGTCCAATTTGATGAAATTGAAAAATTAGGGTTCATGACCAATTCCAAATTGGGGATTTTCATATATGTTGTGTATTTGTGTGTGCATATGATGCATATAAAGTTTCATGTTCATTGGATTGCATCTTGATGTGTTTTGATGCATGAAATCACAAAGTGCACAATTATGCACCTTGGAATGGCTCTCGGCCAAGGATGGACTTTTGGTGATTTTTGTTCCTTTTGGTGTTTTGATGTTTTGAACATGCTAAGTTCATCTTAGAAATGATTTAGAATCATTCAAAATTGATTAGATCAATTTCGGACTAAAATGGACAAAATACCAATGTAAGGGCAATTTGGTAAATTCACTTGAATATGATTCATTTGAATTTTGTTTCATAATTTGATTATTGGATAATTAAATAAATGTGTTTATTTAATTAATCCGAGAAAAATTTTTGAAATCGGAAAATTGATTCTCCATCGCTTCCGCTGCGTTACCGGATTCTGCCCCTAAAACCCCAACAAAATGGTATCAGAGCGAGTCTGATTCTAGGCCTCCATAAATGATTATCTTGTTTTATTCAATGTTTAGTCATGTTTTCTTGACTTTATACATGCATGTTATAATCTAATTTGATTAGATTTAGGGTGTATGACACTTAATGGAATATCCCCGCTTAATAAGGTTTTAAAGTAACTAGTATTTGGAATACTTGTTTCTTGGTCCGTCTTGTCAATATGGTTTATAAATATCTTTTCGTTGACTACATCCGAGACCGTGCCTCTGCTGTGAGGATGTAGCTGATAGAAATTTATTTATGCCGAATGTATATAAGATACTAGATAAATTCAAGCGAAAGCGGAATCCTGAACGTGCCCTAGCTGTCAGGGTTACGCAAGTAACTTGAGTTTATCATTGACAAGTTTAACCTTGGTACGTCTCCTTGTGGGCTTGCCTTAGCAGCGACAACGAGAAACGGCCAGGACCGGAACCTCGGAGTCACTAGTAAGTGATTGACAATAGTTGTCTACCTGTGAATATACGTAGGCGAGATCGTGCCTCTGCCGTGAGTCAAAATATTCATGGGGTCCTCTTCCCATTATGGAATTCTATTTAATTATTGAATTCTCGTTTTTCCGTTGGGGATTACGGTATTACGTAAAATAATGGGAGGCACTGCTAAGTTTAAAAATTCCTTAACTTAGGCAGTGTGTATTATTATGGAAATAGTCGCTTGTTTGTTTTCCTTAATCTATATTAGATAGAATTAAACTTTTAATTCACTGCACACATATTTTGATATGTTATCTGACTTGACTCTTGGTTGCAGTTATTCTAGAATAGGTTCTAGATACTACTAGACTATGATATTATTAGATTGGTCTAAACCATCGGGAACTGGTGTTCCGTTTTTCTTCAAAAATAAAGATGGTTAATGACTTAGTTTCTAAGTCATGATAGATAATCTAGATAGATATCCCTTTTAGGATATAATACTTTAGAGACAATAGTTTCTTATGCAGTAAGAATTGACTTGAATTAGTTCATGTCTCGAGATTCTTGACTGGCATTAAGAAAGCCCTATTAGGTATTTGTTTATCTAGTAATGATGTTTCTAAGCTTTAACCACCTTTAGAGGTAATGTGTCCGACACAATTTGCTAATCAATTATTTACAATTGTTGTGAATAGTTGAAAGCAAATAGTAAAGCTAAAGAAATGAGATGCGTATATTTGTGTATAGAAAATATCGATTTTCACAATACTACAACTATAGGTATTGGATACCAGATCTCCCGTCTAGTTGTTTGAAATATTGGTTAACGATTGTTTTGATATTTGATATCGGAACTCGCGACTTTTGGATAGTCAATTTTTCTTTATAAACAATTGTTACATATTTTTAATAACTAGTAGTGTCATTGACGTACAGATAAACATTAAGAAAAATTATTCGTTAAAATAAATAATTTAGAACGGTGCTTTATGAGTTTAATCACTTAAGCATTGGATGCTTATTCCGTATGGTAAGGATGGTTTGATATTAGATCACACCACATATCCTTATCCATTTAATGAATATTGTATTCGGGAAGGTGATTAAGATCTCGTTTAACCAATGATTGTCATTGGACCACCAGATTTATTTAACTGATACATTAGATGTATGTAGTTTAATAAATAATAATTGCTTAAGGTAGTTTTCTTTGTTTCGTAACTTAGTTGATGAACTGTCATAACTTAGTTACATGTTTCTGAAGGAACACATATTGAAAGTCTTGAAAGTATCAAGAGCTTTCAATCTGTTCTGATGAAACGTAGATTGAACATTTTGACTTGTTCAAATATATTCAAAATCTAAAGTATTTTGAAAACTTGATCCTTAAAATTCATTAGATGTCTTTGAACTGTTCAAAGATGTTTGATACGATCAAACGTATGAATTTAAAGCAATTGGTTCTAAGTTTATTCAGTGAATATGATTCATATTCAATATTATTCTTCCACGATTCCATCTTGATGGAATTGAGTAGTGGGAGCAATCGAATCTTATATGATTTGATTCGTTTGATATTGAATGTTACCGAATTAGTTTCAATACTCTTGGGGTTATTCTCCAGTAACACTAATTCATCTCTTTAATTAATGTTCCATTAATTTCTACAGTTACATATATGATATGTATAGGTAGAAAATCCGAATCTTGAAAAGTTTAAGATTTGAATGTTTCTTTTATATAATAGTTATATAATGGAAATTACTTACACCTTGGAGGTATAAGTAAAAGTTTATCGTTTATTCTGTTTAATAGAATATTGTATTCTATTTAATAGAATATCTTTCCTACGATCCTAAGTAATAAAATTATTTTATTACTTGGCGTGTAACATCTGATGTTAATTATTATAGAAAAAGACTTGACTTATTGAAGTCAAATGTGAGAATGATAAATTATAAATGGAACTACGTAATTAATAAGATGAAACAACCCTTATACATCTTCTATATAAGTCTAATAGGATATCAGAATCATTTACGAGTATTTGATACTTAATGGTTCTATTGTTTTCTTATTGAAGAAAATTATCCTATAACTTATAATAGAAGCGATATTTGATATCGATTCTGGAAGTTCACCATTGAACCATAGATCTAAGATTGTCCATAGCTTACTACGATCAAGTTTTGAACTTGATTAAGCTTTCATTATGAATTAGTTCATGATATGTGCTAATTGTTTGCGCAGCAAAAGCAGTGTGAGCTTATTAAAGGTTTGACCTTTACAGTATGACAGTGAGAAAAGTTATACTCAGCAATCTATTGTAGATTCTGAGAAAACTTATCTCTAGTCACACTAAATGAACAATTAGAGATATATTGGTTAATGTTAATATGAAACTGTACATTTTAACTAAAGAATGCAAAGTGGCGTTTTTGAATGACTTATTCAGATAAGAGATCAGTTGTGATTTCTTTGTTTGAAGAGTTCATTCTGGAATGGCCCTAGAGTTTGTGTTCTGTTGAGATCGCAGTTTTGTGCTAGCTTACAGAGCCTATTGTAGACTCGGATAAGTCTTCCATAAATATGTGTTCTCTATTTGTAGAGTTTCAATCAAGTCCCAAGGATCATAAATCATGCAAAAAACGAGTTGAATACATATCATATGAGGTGCGGAAAAGACTCACAATGATCGGTTGGATGCTCCGAAGATGAACCACGAACGCACTGCCTTCTCCTCTTCTGTCATGCTCACGGTAAACCCACTGGTTTGGGCTTCAAGAGTCTCGGTCATGGTGGGTTTGTGGACTCCATCTTCATCTTCGAGCTCCAAGCTTCAACAAGGGATTCCAAGCTCATGAAATCACTTCCCTATCACCTTTGTATTCCTCCATGAGTGTGCTAGCACATAGACCTTGCAACAAGATCTTTGCTTCTCCATTTTTTGATCGGCAGAAAACCAGAAAAAGAGATGAAGAACGGTCCAAGACCGAGAGAGAAGAGGGAAGGTTTTTGGCTCCATTTTGCCTAAAACCGTAAATGGGAGAGAGAGAATGAATTAGAAAACAAAAAATTTAAAGGTTTATATAATTTCCAAAAATATTTAATAAACCATTTAATTTTTCTATTTCAAAAAGCAAAAGCTTTTAATCAACTTTTACTTTTACTTTAAGTCACATCACATCACTTTAATAAAGTGACATGTTGTCAAGTCACATCACTCAAAGTGACAATTGATTTGACGCATGATGTGACAAACGATTTGACGCTTGATGTGACTTGCGAAATGCGAATGCGCTCACAATCACTCTCGGGCTCGGGTTCGCTAATTCCAAATTAATGAATTTTCCGTCGCGTCGTAATTAAATGATTACGCCTAGCGAAATCATTATTCACGTCGCTAACGAATTATTCTAAATTAATTCGTTCGCCCGAATTAAAATCTAATTTCAATTCCGCGTCGAAATCTAATTTCGTTATAATATATCGAATATATTAATTTATCGATTAATTCCAAATTAATCGTTCTCTCTCTTTAAGGATATTTTATATCCGAGATAAAATATCTCCGTAATTAATCCCAGATTAATTTTCTCTCTCATTATATTAATCCCAGATTAATAAAAGTGTGAGTCATACGTCATCGGTGATCTTCAGGAACCGAACCATGAGATCTCCGGATATGTTGGTGTTGGACAAAATGACCCATAGCGTCACTATTTGCACAGATCATTGTGTTGTTGTAGCAAATTAACTATGTGACAAGGAAATTGCACTCTCATCATTTGTGATTAGATCACCATAGATATATAAATGAAGAGAGGTCCCTATGATTAGTTCCTGGATTGAGATGATATGAGACAGTTTCAGTCCACAAAGGATTAATCATTAAATATCCCTAGCCGTAGTATTATCGAGACTGGACATCGATAATGCGGAATAGGCTAGTATTGCACTTGTGTGCGTTGTGAGGGCACAACGGCATAGTTCTCATATATATAAGTATTGGATACTTGTGCAAGTGCGATAGGAGGTCGTGTTTCACCGATAGTACGGGAAACAGCTTCGCTCTTGATAGACCCTTCGGAATCCCATTGGTATTATGACTAGGTGTCTATGGGAGGCCGAAATCAAGGTAGGTGTGTATAGTCTTAACCTGAGACTTACATCGCTAATACTTACGACAATCGGTAAACTTTGGTTTTGGTGGTGGGGGATCTTAACTGGTTCTGTGTTCACCTCTTCTGGGTTTATCAGGAATCGTAGTGTATTGGATGTGATGTCAAGACGGAAGTGTCACTCCAGTCATAATGGAGATGATGTCACGCAGGATACGGTATTAGTGCTCTTAAGTGATGCGCATCCAATCGTGATATTATGACCAGGTCATGAATATCCGATTATAGAGACTAGTTACCAGACATCCGATATGTGTTTCGGACGGGGCAGACACTTATCCAGCCCCAGCCCTAGCACGTGATTATCCGATACTGGGCCGATATGCACAATACAATCGTATACTACGCTTGATACAGATCTAGATATTCTTTGATGAATATGTCCGGAGAACTTGGGAAGACTTGGTGCTTTGCTAGGAGTCGACCTTGTCTCGTAAATCGGTAGAACGTAGTACTTGGTACGTACGTGATTCGGATACTCCGACGACCGCATTTACTGCCAATATATCCGGAGATCTCATGGGTCGCTTCCCGATAATCCACCAATGACGCACAACTTGCACTCTTGAATAATCTGGGATTATATAGAAGAGAGAGAAAAGTAATCTAGGATTAATTACGGAGATATTTTATCTAGGATAAAATGTCGTCTAAAGAGAGAGAGAACGATTAATTTGGAATTAATCAATGAATTAATATATTCGATAAATAAATGAAATTAGATTTCGACGCGGAATTAAAATAGGATTTTAATTCGGGCAAACGAGTTAATTTAGAATTAATTCATTAGCGACGTAAATAATAATTTCGCTAGGCGCAATTATTTATTTAAATTCGATTTAATTAACGTCGCGACGTAAGCTCGGTATTTCAGAAATATCGAACCCGAACGCGTGAGTGCACGTGGGCCCACTTTCATTTGGAAACGTGGGGGCCCACATGACACATGTCATTCTAATGCATTGCATGTAGATAGTGTACAATGCACTCAATGTTATTGCATGGAAATTGAGTGTTTGACATTCTAAGCCATTGCATGTTTTGTGTCATAATTTTATTATTAATTTAATAAATATTATGGCATAAATATAAATTGATTTTTGGTAAATCATTTTAAAAAAACATAACACAATTTCATCTCTCTCAAATTCTCTCCTCTCCTCACGCCAAAAGCTTGAATTGTTCACTGGTTTGGAACCAGAAATGGCGTGAACAAAGGGAAGCCAAGAGTGGTTTTTCATGGAGAAATCAAGTGCTAGCACACTTACAAGTCTTGCGAAGGTGGTAGGGAGGTTCGACCATGAGGCGGGACTCATCCGATGGAGTTTGGAGCTTCGTTTTGAGACCCGAATTTCTGTTTTCAGGGCAGTGGACTGCCAGTAGTTTGGCGTGAAGGGCAGTACGTTTTTGGCCTGATTCGTCTTCAAATTGACATAACCGATCAATGTGAGTATTCCGCTACCTCCGTTGATGTATTCACGCATTATTTCATGTCTTGATTTGATCTTGGGACCTTAGAATAAACCAACAATCGCATCAAGAGCTAATGTTGCAAGCATGAAAAATGTAGGGCTTAAAATTTGGGTAAATGTTTGTTGAGCATGATTTGAATAAATTGTTTGTTTGAGTATGTTGATAACATGTTTAATTTCATTTTGGTTGGACTAATTTGATGAAAATTGATTTGGAATAATTTTCCCCAAAATATTGATGTTGGCCGAATGTAAATTCATATTGGGGTTCTTGGAATTTTTTCATTGTTAATTCATTGGATGAGTTGTAATGGAGTAGGATGATGTTAATTTAAGATTGAATTGGATTTAATTTTAAATTGAACAAAAACCCTAAATTCCTTATGTTGGCCGAATCTACAATGCCCTTAATGTCTTGGTAATTTTGATTTTATGAACATTGGATGTATATGAAATCATTCGGGAAGTTAATACGTTGTCGATTGTGTAAATAATCGGATTGAATTCAAATCGGACAAAATAACCTTCCTTGGCCGAGAGCATGAAAGCATGTAAATGGGTTTGATTTTTCATTATGTGTGTTTGACATGTGATAATGAATTGAATATGATTAATAAGACTAATTTGGTGTTTTTAAAAATGTTGATTTAGTTGATTATCTCTATAATGCACTTTTGATAATTAAATTGTTAAAATTGGATTTTTGGATTTAATAATTGGGCCTAATTTTGGAAATTGGATTTAAATGATGTATTTGGGCCTATTGGGCTTGATTTATCAAGTTTGGTTTAGGCCAAGTGGATTGGATCCAATTGGGCCCGAAACCTTAACCATAAGCCCAATTGCGACTAATGAACCTTTAATGTTCAATTGGGCCTAATGGGCCAAGATTGATTTATGGGCTTATGGGGTAAATCCCGGATTGAACTTTGTTATCGGTTTGACGAGTTGACCAAAAGTCCACGCCTTAAGAAATCAATCAAAAGCCCTTGGACTTTAATTGAATTGACGTTGGACGTTAATCGGTCTTTGGAACGCGTTACGATTAGATTTGGAATTTAAATCGTAAAAGGTTATTAAATAAAAGTGTAATATTTAATTTGGAATTGAATAGTGAATTAGTTAAATACATGTTAATTAGATTTAATGATGTAGTTTAATTTAATTCATGAATTCGTACTTTAAGTACTTATTCGCAAAAACGAGTTTGACTCGAACAAATCAAATCGTTGTTTGAACATTGGATGATCACTTAATTATCAGATTAATTAATTTGATTAGATTGATTGATAGCATGCTTGCTTATTGTGTGAATACGTGGTTGTGTTGAATGAATAATGTATATCGGATGGATATTAGTCGGGTGGCAATTTTAGAAATTGTTGTAATAAATTCGATTTATTAAATTGGACCTGCGTGTCCAGCCTTATCACCTTCTTTCTCTTTGTATTCTCTTCTCACCTATTCCCCTCTATATATATGAGGTTTCTTTAGAAGTGTAGTGTAACGGTAGAAGTAGTACAAGTGCTAGCTTGAGTGTGAAAGGGAGAGATTTGATCTAGGATCAATGTGTAAAGTATCCATCCGCATATCATTATTATTTTATTTCACTCACTCGCTTAATTATGTATTTAGAATGCATGTTTAAGGGTGTATGATGATGAGACCTTAACAAAGATAATTAATTGGTAGCCAATTTGCACGCGAAAATCCCTCAATCTATATTAAGCAAATATCCATTGAATGATTCTTGTTCAAGATCCGAAGTTGGCATTGGTTTGTTTTTTACCAAAGTCAAGACCTTTGTCAATCAAGGATGTACTTGAATCATGAGAGTTTGTGCATATTGGTGTCTTGTCCAAATCGTGATTTTTATTGGCCAAAGTCAGATCACTTTTTGTCCAATGACATTGATTACGAAACTTTCCTCGTCAATGGGTCCCGCTTAACTGGAATCATTAGGTTTGTTTTTTGGCCAAAGCCAAGGCCTAGATGATTCGGAGGATATGGTTAGGAAAATGTATTGGATACATTGACATTATACATATGTTTCGGACTTGGATGTCCACCTAACCGGATCTAGGAATTGGATGAGATCCATTGATCTTGGGAGATCTACACTAGTTAAATAGCATACAGCTTTTTATTGGCCAAAGTCAGGGTTGTGTGTTATTTAATAGGATCCTAGCCCACTAGGAAACACGGTTTCCCGAGTACTCCCAGAGGGTTAGAGACTCGACGAAAAATAGTGGGAGGCAAGTATTGAATTTGCAACATTCGTTCGAATACTCGCTAAACACGCTCATTTTATTTTACTCGTCATATTAATCAAAAGTATTAGTTGGACTAATTTTTATGTTGTTTTTTTAAAAAAAAAATATATGTTGGACTATATACAAACTCATTCAATATATAGTTGATTTTATAATTGGATTATAGTAATCAATATAATTGAATTAAAATGATAGTTGATTTTATAATTGGATTATAGTAATCATATTAAAATTATAGTTGATTAAATAATTGGATTATTGTAATCATTATAATAAATAGTACCTTATTAAAATTGATTAAATAGTTGGACTATTGAAATCAAGAAAGAATTGAAAGGTTGAATATTTAAAATATATATCCTTGGATTAGATGTTTTAAATGATTTAATTTTCAATTGGGAATTATAATAGGTTAATTTATTTGATAAAATAACTTATTATGACTAAGCCCATAATTAAGCAAATAGTAAGCATAAAGTCTTTGGAAGATTTATGTGATGATGACTTTAGTGCTTAATTAATATACTTACAATAAATCTATCTTTAGATTTAAAAGTATTAAAATTGCAATTAATAATTCGGGGAGAATTAATTGAACTATTCTAGTGGAGAAAAGTCAAAATTTGCAATTGGGCAGGTAGCACAAAGTGCACATCATTTCGATATTCTAAAACCCAAGGCTTGGCCAAAGGTTTGTGAAATATTGAAAAGGTAATAGACATATCCCAAAGTGACTACCATTTGGATATGGAAGACACAAAGGAATTAAAGATAGGAGAGGCTCTAACTTTAAAAATATTTGTCAAAGTTATGTTACTACTAGTATTAAAATTGGATTTTAAATACTTAGTGTGGTACATAATACATATATGTATTGACGTTCAGATCCGCTGTGAGCTGGATACTGGCTTCAAGCCGAGATTTCTTGCGAATTGGAAACGGGACGAAAGTCGCTGTTTCGACCGTAGATACCTAAATTTAGGAACTACCATTTGGGTATGTACTTAAATATGTTATAATGTAACTAGTTAGACTAGAGACATTATCTCTATATCAGTGTTTAATCTGATGCAGATAAAACCTTTATATTCTAAAACACTAAAGTGTTTCATTATATAAAGTTGATACTGAGATAAATACATTAGATGTAAATAACATAATTTATATTTTGAATATAAATAAAATCTCAAACATATAAATGACAAATAAATAGCTCAAATTGATTTGATCAATAGAGACTTATTTGTGGCATTGTTGTAGGACACAATTAAACAAGACTCGTATATCCACACTTTTGAAGAGTGGATACTAGGACTGATTTGACTATTCAAATAAGGTCTACGAATCTAGTTTATTAGGTAAAATACCTAAAATACTATTTACTTGGTAATAGTAAAAGGGCCACCGATCTGTTAGCCCTATTCATGGTGAAGTAAGTGGGCCCATATCTAGCTAGGCTAGATGTGAACATGAATATTTCGTGACCTTAACGGATGTAGCATCACGTTGTGGTTATGTGTTTCTCTTGAAGAACACAGATCGGAAACTTTTGAAGTTTCGACACGAAGAAAACAAACAGATCGGCTATAGTGTTATTCCGCCACGGTAAGACCGAAATGGAAAATACTTAAGTAGTAAGTTTCATATATAAATGAAAGAGTACAGTGTTCTTTCATGTGAGGACTCCTCCCGAGACACGTCAGTTAGACGGTGTGTCTGAACTAAACCGAATTTTGTTGGACATGATAAGGTTTATCACGAGTCGCTCTCACTACAAGAAAAAAGGCCTTTACTGACACTAAGGTTAGTGACACTAGGCTAAAAGTGTCAGAAACGACGTGTAAATGGGCCTATTTCCGTGTTTTTCACTTAAATATCAATAATTACTGACACTATGGTATCAGCGATTTTAGTGTCAGTAATTACTATTACAATAGTATCAGTAAGAAATAAAAAAAAAAAAAATGCGTAGTCGTCTGGAGTCGAACCAACACCTCGCGGAAGTGACGTTTTTCGCATATATTACTGACACTAGAGTATCAGTAAATTTAGTGTCAGTAATTAATGATACCTTAGTATCAGTAAAAAAATTAAAAAAAAAAATTATTTCCTTAAGTCTGCTGGGACTCGAAATTGTAACCATTGATATAAATTTTTTTTTATTGTAAGGCTTTACCACTGGGCCAAATCGTGACTTTTTTTCTTTAAACCGCGATTTATAAAAATATATATGTATTTGTCGGGTCAAAACCTGATTCCCACCTTTTTTTTCATCGCGCAGCCTTTGTTTCCCCCTTCTTTACTCTCAAATATGAATCTCTCATTTGTAATTTATAAAATCTAAACAAAATCCAGTACATCCTATCAATTATCAACCTTCAATGGCTTCAATTTTTACTCTCGTTAGTCGGTCTCTCCTCAGTCCTCTGTAAGCAGTAAGCAGTTCAAACTTTGATTATCAACCTTCAAAAGCTTCAAGTCCTGTTAAGAGTCCATACATGCAAATGTTTTTTATGCAATTAAAATTAAAATTTAAAAAAAAATGGGTGGATTGAAAAGCAGGGGATATTATGGTCATTTAGCAACGAATGACCCACTTCAAAACCCTAAATTAAAACCCTAAGCTCAAAAGTCTTCTAACAGTCACAAACTCGCAGTAACACTGCTTCCATTGAAGTCTTCTCCTAAAATCAACCAAAACACAGATAAAAAAATGAGACCCCCGAGGGAGGAGGCGGCGGTTTCAGGGGAGGAAGAGACGGCGGCCGCGGTGGACGAGGGTGGCGGCCGTTTTGGTGGAGGCGGCCGCGGTGGTGGTGGTTTCCGTGATGAGGGACCTCCTGCCGAAGTTGTTGGTTGTGTTTTTTTTTTCCTTTTCTTTTGCTGTATTTTCTTGTTTGGTTGCTGAGAAAATAGAGGGAAAAATGTTAAATTTTTTTGCTTCTTTTGGGTGTTTGTGATATTGTGAGTTTCGAAAATGGAGGAAAAAAAATGATGGGTTTATTAAACTGAAGAGAAACAAGTTATAAAGACTTGATTTTGGTCAATAACCTGGAAGTGTTTTTGTTTGTTGAAAGGTTAAAAAGTAATGGAAATTTTGCTTGTAATGGACTCCTCTTCTCTTACATTGCATGCTTTCTTGTACAATAATGGCTGCCCAGTTACTGACCCCTGTTTGCACTGATGCTCTCAAATTTCAAAACCCTTTACTGAATAGCTTCAGCGCAAGAAGCTCACGGCGCTTGCTGCCTAATAACAGTAGCAGTTTGAGCTTGGTGGGTCATGGTGGCAAGATAAGAAGCTGTGGCAGAGTGAGAATCGCTACAGAGGAGTCTGCCACAACGGATTCCATTGCTGATGACTATTATGCTGTTTTGGGATTGGTAATTTATTAAATTTTCTGCTTGGATCGATCATGAGAAAAAAAAAGCATTTTATAATCTTGAATTCATTCTGTTACTGTTTTTCTTGTTGTAAAGTTGGCATTATTTTGATTATTTTCTCTCTTCCAGATGCTTTAATTTTGACTGATTTGTTACATTTAAGCTTATTGTGATTATTGTGATTGAAGATCTACCATGTGTGGTTACTTGATTGCTATTGCTGGATTTTAACAGCTACCTGATGCCACAGCAGAGCAGATTAAGAAAGCTTACTATAATTGCATGAAATCTTGCCATCCAGACTTGAGTGGGAATGATCCAGAGACCACAAACTTCTGCATATTCATTAATGAGGTTTATGCGGTGGGTTCACATTTGAATTGGAGTGATTATATAATATGGTTTTTAAGTAGTTATTTTTTTCTATTATAAATAGACACTTCCTGTGCAGGTTCTCAGTGATCCGGTGCAGCGGATGGTTTATGATGATATTCATGGGTATTCATTGACTGCTACCAATCCTTTCTTGGATGATTCCTGCCGAAAGGATCACGTGTTTGTCGATGAATTCAGTTGCATAGGTATGCATAAAGTCACTTTGAGCCTGGGATTGTGATGTCAGTATCTAAAATTTTATTATTTCAAGCAGTTGTAGATTATGAAAAAGCTTATAGACTGTGAAGGTAGGTGCTGAAGTGCATCTGGGAAGTTAAGGCATTTTCCTAGCATTACTACTTTTAACGCTCTCTTTTACAAATTGTGTACGCAGAAGACTATATTCTAAGATGAAGAATATATAAGTTCCTAGAAATTCTAAGAATTTTACTGAAGCTGGCATATTTTCTTCACAGGCTGTAAAAATTGTGCCAATGTGGCCCCGGATGTTTTTAAAATTGAAGAGGACTTTGGAAGAGCAAGAGTTTACAGCCAGTGGGGAAACAATGAATTAATTCAACAAGCTATTGAAACTTGGTAGGTTCCTTCCTTGTGGATATTTTTTTTTTTAATTGTCTTGATGCTTTTATTTACGATATCAATTTATGACTTCAGTAACAACAAAAGTTTTATCTATACATTATTGTGTTCATATGTGCTCTATTATTTTGATGCCATTATATATTCTTCCAGCAATAATTTACTAATTTAGGATTATTATCAATTCGTTAATATTGAACATGTTATATTCTTACATTATGTCTCACTCCAAGTCATTGTCATATGTTGATTTATATGTATTAACTGAAGATGATGATTCCATATGTTTTTCAGCCCAGTTGATTGCATTCATAGGACTTCTGCTCAACAGTTGTATTTACATTCATGAACTGAATACCATTATAATAATATCGGTTTGATATTATTAAAATGCACGTATAATAATAACATTGAACATAAAAATGATAATGCAAAATATTATTGAATCTTATAACATGTAATGTTATTGTACAAAAAGTTAAACAAGAAATTAATTTGGTTTTATTGCTTGTAAATAGGATGCGTGTGTGTATATTTAGGTGAGAGTTTTGGGAAAGCATTTTGTTAACAGACGAAAATCTCCACCATAAAACGAAATCGCCCTGAGATTAAAGAAAGAGCGAAGGGAAGAAGGGCGATGGAACAAGGACATGTTTTACAGAGGTGATTATTACTTCCTATTTTTTCACTTTAATTCATGACATATTGGGAAATATTCTATTCTTGCAGAATACAAATGACAAGGACAACATAGCTATTGTTCGTTGAGTTAATGAAGTAGTATGGTATTTCTCTTTTCTGTAAATTAATACATTCTTGTTTCTACTTTTAGCTTAGAATTTTTTCCCCAGATTTTTTACTTCAGTGAAAGCAATATGAATCATATCATTTATTTCAGTTTTATGCCCTGATGGGTTTAATTTGATGGGTTAATTTGTTTTATTTGTGAGTTTTGCTAGTGGGTAAGATTGCTTTGAGACTTGAAAGTTAAAACAATCATGATGTAAAATATTCTATTAACAGTGTCTCGATGTTCTCTATGTCAGACATGAACTTGGAGATAGTTTTTTACCTGATGAAGTTTTGCCATGTTCTGATTGATACTTGTTGAAACCTTTGGGGGATATGGCACCTGTCATCTGATGTGCTTTGAGGTGCAGCATGAATGCTATGGAAGCAGTATTAGTATTTGATATATGAGATCTAACATGTTTATCTCATCTATTTTTATGGCAATTACCTGGAATGTTACATTCTAGTACATTTTGAGCTTTGAACTTTTAGTTTCCAGGAATTCCATAATGAACAACTATCTTGTCATCTTGATTTGCTTCCTGCATTTGGAAACAGTATTAGATCATGTCATCTGATAAACTTCATCTGGTTCATGAGATCCTTTTATTTCAGTTTTATGTCCGTCTATATTATATATATGTGTGTGTGTGTGTGTATGTGTGTGTGTGTGTGTGGTGTGTGTGTGTTATTGATTTGTTTGTTTTGGTGATTATGTAGCGGTATGAAAGATACAACTTGTTATTATGGATGCCATTTGGTTTTTTATATGCATGCTCTTAGGTGTTTGTATGGTTATTGTCAATAAGTGCTTTATGTGACAAAAATTAGATTAGGGTTATATTTTGTATTTTTATTTGGATGTATTTAATGTTTTTATTTATGAAGATATCGATTTTTTTTGGAAGTCCATCTAATTCTTAACATTTGGTTTATAATTTCAGATTTTGTGCCAGATATCATATTGTTGGGGGATTGTTGCAGGCTTCTCAACAAGTATCATGAATTTTGGTGGGGGCATGACATTTTGATGGGACTTTAAGAGTAGTTTTTGAAATATATATATGTTAATTTAAAGATTGTCTATTGAGTTTTTGTATTCATCATGTGATATTGTTGAATTGATTAATACGATTAATCTATTATATTGCGAATTTTATATAAATGTAATTTTTTAGTTTTTTATTTCATTGAGTTGGTATATATATATATATATTATATATTTTATGATTAATTTAATTACAAAAAATAAGAAATATAATTGTGAAATAATACGATTTTTAATTTTAAAAGATATTGACGGATATTGATACTATAGTAACAATAATTACTGACACTAAAAATCAAATATATGTGATATACTGATACTGCAGTAACAAAATTTACTGACACTATAGTATCACTAAATACTGATGATATAGTGTCAATAATTTACTGACACTAAAATAGTGTGAGAGATTACTGATACCATAGTGTCAATAATTTTCTGATACTACAGTATTAACGTTTACTGACACTAAGAATCACTGACACTAGAAACTAGTGTCAGTGATTTCTGGCTGCGGCAACACTGACACATTATATAGTGTCAGTAAAACCCTTTACTGACACTAATTTAGTATCAGTAAAAGCCTTTTTTCTTGTAGTGTCTGAGCTACTATTTCCTTCTACAGGATATGTATTAACAGTGCAAAACTTATTTAGAATAAGGTTCCATATAAATCTGTTTGACAGATATCATATAGGATATGAATGAGGGAAGAAACGAGGTTCTCAATTCCTGATAATTTGGGTATGCCAGGCATAGCGTTTGGATGATACCAAACTAAGGACCCAAATTGGATAAGTGCCAATATAGGTTATCCTAAGGGAAACCTTAAGTATAGTACTTGTAAATCCCACATGAGAACAATGTAATTGTTGCTCACCATGCGGTTTTCCTGAGAGGAATACCGATATGCAGTGGTTAGTGGGAGGATAGTGATACTCGATGAAAAATCGGAGTGATACTGTTCTAGGCACGAAGTCCGTAATGGAACACAAACAGTTCATCTATGATGAAACTATACCATTAATCTTCAAATACACAAGAAACTAGTAGATCGGATAGAGTCAGAAAACAACCTAGGGTATGGGTTTCTGATAACCTCATAAAGATGTCAATCTTATGGAGGTGTATCCGACTACGTTATGAGGAAGTGATACGAGGTTATCGACTCCCTGTTATGGCAAAGTGCCATGAGTCCGAAATGGATTTCATGTATAACAACTATGTTTGGATACTAGTTGTTGTACCACAAGGCGTTGTGCCTATGGTACATTAAACGTCTTCAAGGAAGACATACATGGAAGGCAACATACCAACGTGCAAACCTAAGGTTTTGACGGAAAGGTATCGTTATCAACATTGTGTTAATAACGGTTCAACCTTTTTACCTGTTGCCATGGTAAATCCATTTTGAAGATGCTTGTTGATAACTGTATATTTCATTTATGAAATATGTCAGTTACAAATCAAAATCGCTTTCCTGAAAAGGAAACCTTTTGGAGGATGTTTACAACATCCTGACGATTTTGTATAACCGACAAACCAGGTTTGCGGGTTATTCGATCCATGTTTGGATTGATGTAAGCATAAGGTTCTTGGAACTGTCGTTTTGAAATAATCATAATGGTTTATGATTTGACTCAAAACGAAATAATTCTTGTGTATATAAGGAGGTTAGTGGGAGAGGGCACTGACAATGAAATTCCCAATAAAGCAATTGGTGAAAGCTTGGCTTTCATAGATATTCTTTCAATAGAAATTCTCCGTAGAATTCTGGGGAGTAACAACCTTTATTCAGGGAATAAAGATCTACTGGGATAGATTTGGAGTTGTTAACACTCTCTGGGAAATTGTACATTTAAAATGTACTTGTATTGGTGTCTCATACGCTTCGAGCATATGGAGTCACAATCAGGTCAATCCAAGTGATAGTCACTGGATTGAATTTAAGGACATCTGTTAGTATCTTAGAGAACTAAAGATGTTGTCTTAAACTATGGAGAAGGAGAACTTGAGAGTGACTGGGATCACTACTGCAAGTTTCCAAAACGATTAAATACTACGGTACTATAAAGTTTGAATAACGGGACAGTGAGCTGGAAATATTCCGAGCAAGATAACTGCTGCCGAATAAACAACAAAATTGGATTATTGCTGCAGCTGAGGCAGCAATAGAAGCCATTTGGATCGATAATAAATCTAATTAGATTAGATATAATTCTGTTAGCAGCTGAGCTAGGCGTCAGCACAGGCTAAAGAATTAAAGGTCTCATCAACGATCCAGATCTATACTTCTATATCATCTGATTCGTTCGGATCATACATCGTGGCGATTGTGATGATCGTGTAAATCGCGTCAGACGATAATTAAGCAAATCCGCTGACGAAAACCTTCCTCAGCAATTTGAGCGAATTGTACATAGTTCGGGTGTTAGACACTCGAGTGACTGGCTATGTGCCAAGTGGGAGATTGTTGGACAAAATGACCCATAGCGTCACTATTTGCACAGATCATTGTGTTGTTGTAGCAAATTAACTATGTGACAAGGAAATTGCACTCTCATCATTTGTGATTAGATCACCATAGATATATAAATGAAGAGAGGTCCATATGATTAGTTCCTGGATTGAGATGATATGAGACAGTATCAGTCCACAAAGGATTAATCATTAAATATCCCTAGCCATAGTATTATCGAGACTGGACATCGATAATGCGGAATAGGCTAGTATTGCACTTGTGTGCGTTGTGAGGGCACAACGGCATAGTTCTCATATATATAAGTATTGGATACTTGTGCAAGTGCGATAGGAGGTCGTGTTTCACCGATGGTACGGGAAACAGCTTCACTCTGGATAGACCCTTCGGAATCCCATTGGTATTATGACTAGGTGTCTATGGGAGGCCGAAATCAAGGTAGGTGTGTATAGTCTTAACCTGAGACTTACATCGCTAATACTTACCACAATCAGTAAACTTTGGTTTTGGTGGTGGGGGATCTTAACTGGTTCTGTGTTCACCTCTTCTGGGTTTATCAGGAATCGTAGTGTATTGTATGTGATGTCAAGACGGAAGTGTCACTCCAGTCATAATGGAGATGATGTCACGCAGGATACGGTATTAGTGCTCTTAAGTGATGCGCATCCAATCGTGATATTATGACCAGGTCATGAATATCCGATTATAGAGACTAGTTACCAGACATCCGATATGTGTTTCGGACGGGGCAGACACTTATCCAGCCCCAGCCCTAGCACGTGATTATCCGATACTGGGCCGATATGCACAATACAATCGTATACTACGCTTGATACAGATATAGATATTCTTTGATGAATATGTCCGGAGAACTTGGTAAGACTTGGTGCTTTGCTAGGAGTCGACCTTGTCTCGTAAATCGGTAGAACGTAGTACTTGGTACGTACGTGATTCGGATACTCCGACGACCGCATTTACTGCCAATATATCCGGAGATCTCATGGGTCGCTTCCCGATAATCCACCAATGACGCACAACTTGCACTCTTGAATAATCTGGGATTATATAGAAGAGAGAGAAAAGTAATCTAGGATTAATTACGGAGATATTTTATCTAGGATAAAATGTCGTCTAAAGAGAGAGAGAACGATTAATTTGGAATTAATCAATGAATTAATATATTCGATAAATTAAATGAAATTAGATTTCGACGCGGAATTAAAATAGGATTTTAATTCGGGCAAACGAGTTAATTTAGAATTAATTCATTAGCGACGTAAATAATAATTTCGCTAGGCGCAATTATTTATTTAAATTCGATTTAATTAACGTCGCGACGTAAGCTCGGTATTTCGGAAATATCGAACCCGAACGCGTGAGTGCACGTGGGCCCACTTTCATTTGGAAACGTGTGGGGCCCACATGACAGATGTCATTCTAATGCATTGCATGTAGATAGTGTACAATGCACTCAATGTTATTGCATGGAAATTGAGTGTTGACACTCTAAGCCATTGCATGTTTTGTGTCATAATTTTATTATTAATTTAATAATATTATGGCACATAAATATAAATTGATTTTTGGTAAATCATTTTAAAAAAACATAACACAATTTCATCTCTCTCAAATTCTCTCCTCTCCTCACGCCAAAAGCTTGAATGTTCACTGGTTTGGAACCAGAAATGGCGTGAACAAAGGGAAGCCAAGAGTGGTTTTTTATGGTGAGAAATCAAGTGCTAGCACACTTACAAGTCTTGCGAAGGTGGTAGGGAGGTTCGACCATGAGGCGGGACTCATCCGATGGAGTTTGGAGCTTCGTTTTGAGACCCGAATTTCTGTTTTGCAGGGCAGTGGACTGCCAGCAGTTTGGCGTGAAGGGCAGTACGTTTTTGGCCTTGATTCATCTTCAAATCGACATAACCGATCAATGTGAGTATTCCGCTACCTCCGTTGATGTATTCACGCATTATTTCATGTCTTGATTTGATCTTGGGACCTTAGAATAAACCAACAGTTGGCAGTAAATACGGTCGTCAGACTATCCGAACACGTAAGTACCTCGTACTACGTTTATACCGACTTACAAGACAAGGTTGGCTTCTAGCAAAGCGCCATGCCTACCCAATTCTCCAGAAATATTCTTACAGGAATATATAGATCTGTATCAAGCGTAGTATACCGTAGTATTGTGCATATCGGCCCAGTATCGGATAGTCACGTGCTAGGGCTGGGGCTGGTGGATAAGTGTCTGCCCCGTCCGAAGCACATGTCGGATGTCTGGTAACTAGTCTTTATAATCGGATATACATGACCTTGTCATAATATCTTGATGGCCGGCCAGCACTTAAGAGCACTAATACCATATCCTGCGTGACATCATCTCCACTATAACTGAAGTGATACTTCCGTCTCGACATCACACCCAATACACTACGACTATCTGATAAACCCAGAAGCGGTGTATGCAGAGCCGGTTAAAGCCCTGTACCACCAAGACCAAAGTCTACCGATTATCGCAAGTATTAGCGATGCAAGTCTCAGGTTAAGACTATACACACCTACCTTGATTTCGGCCTCCCATAGACACATAGTCATAATACCAATGGGATTCCGAGGGGTCTATCCAGAGCGAAGCTGTTTCCCGTACCATCGGTGAAACACGACCTCTATCGCACTTGCATAAGTATCCAATACTTAAATATATGAGAACTATGCCGGTGTGCCCTCACAACGAGCACAAGTGCAATACTAGCCTATTCCGCATTATCGATGTCCTGTCTCGATAATACCGGCTAGGGATATTTAATGATTAATCCTTCGTGGACTGATACTGTCTCATATCATCTCAATCCAGGAACTAATCATATGGACCTCTCTTCATTTATACATATATGTCGATCTAATCACAAATGATGAGAGTGCAATTTCCTTGTCACATAGTTAATTTGTACAACAACACCGTGATCTGTACAAATAATGACGCTATGGGTCATATTATCCAACAATCTCCCACTTGGCACATAGCCAGTCACTCGAGTGTCTAACACCCGAACTATGTACGGTTCGCTCAAATTGCTGAGGAAAGGGTTTCGTCAGCGGATTTGCGTAATTATCTTTTGACGCGATTTATACGATCATCACATCGCCACGATGTATGATCCGAACGAATCAGATAAATATAGAAGTATATATCTGGATCGTCGATGAGACCATTAATTCTTTAGCCTATGCTGATGCCTAGCTCAGCTGCTAACAGAACTATATCTAATCTAATTAGATTTATTATCGATCCAAATGGCTTCTATTGCTGCCTCAGCTGCAGCAATAATCCGCATTTGTTGTTAATTCGGCAACAGTTATCTTGCTCGGAATATTTCCAGCTTACTGTCCCGTTATTCAAACTTTATAGTACCGCAGTATTTACCGGTTTGGAAACTTGCAGCAGTGATCCTAGTCACTTCAAGTTCTCCATCTCCATAGTTTAAGACAACATCTTTAGTTCTCTAAGATACTAATAGATGTCCTTAACTTCAATCCAATGACTATCACTTGGATTGTCCCGATTGTGACTCCATATGCTCAAAGCGTATGAGACACCAATACAAGTACATTTTAAATGTACAATTTCCAGAGAGGTGTTAACAACTCCAAATCTATCCCTGTAGATCTTTATTCCTTGAATAAAGGGTTACTCCCCAGAATTCCACGGAGAATTTCTTATGAAAGCCAAGCTTTCACCGATTGTTTTATGGGATTTCATTATCAGTGCTCTCCCACTAACCTCCTTATATACACAAGAATTATTTCGTTTTGAGTCAAATCATAAACCATTATGATTATATCAAAACGTCAGTTCCAAGAACCTTATGCTTGTTTCAATCCAAACATGGATCGAATAACCTGCAAACCTTGTTTGTCGGTTATACAAAATCGTCAGGATGTTGTAAGCATCCTCCAAAAGGTTTCCTTTTCAGGAAAGCGATTTTGATCTTCAACTGACACATTTCATAAATGAAATATGCAGTTATCAACAAGCATCTTCAAAATGGATTTACCATGGCAACATGTAAAAGGTTGAACCGTTATTAACACAATGTTGATAACGATACCTTTCCGTCAAAAGCCAGGCTTTGTATGTTGGTATGTTGCCATTCATGTATGTCTTCCTTGAAGACGTTTAATGTACCAATAGGCACAATGCCTTGTGGTACAACAACTAGTATCCAAAATAGTTGTTATACATGGAATCCATTTCGGATTCATGGCACTTTGCCATAATAGGGAGTCGATACCTCGTATCACTTCCTCAAAACGTAGTCGGCGGATATACCTTCATAAGATTGACATCTTTATGAGGTTAGATCAGAAACCCATACCCTAGGTCGTTTTCTGACTCTCTCTGATCTACGCGGTTCTTGTGTACTCGAAGATTAATGGTATAGATTCATCATAGATGAACTATTTGTGTTCCATTAAGGACTTCGTGCCTTGAACAGTATTACTCCGATTTTCATCGAGTATCACTATCCTCCCACTGACCACTGCATATCGGTATTCCTCTCAGGAAAAACCGCATGGTGAGCAACAATCACATTGTCTCATGTGAGATTTATAAGTACTATACTTATGGTTTCCCTTAGGATAACCTATATTGGCACTTATCCAATTTGGGTCCTTAGTTTGGTATTATCCAAACATATGCCTAGCATCCCAAATAGTCAGGAATGAGAAACCCGGTTTCTTCCCGTTCATATCTAATATGTAATCTGTCAAACAGATTATTATGGAACTTTATTCTAAATAAGTTATTGCACTGTTAAAACTTATCCGTTGAAGGAAATAGTAGCTCAGAGCGACTCATGATTAGCCTTATCATGTCTAACATGATTCGGTTAATCCGTTCGGACACACCGTCAGTTTGACGTGTTCCGGGAGGAGTCCTTATTTGAAAGAATACTATACTCTTTCAAGTATATAAGAAACTTATTGCTTAAGTATTTTCCATTACGGTCTTACCGTCACGGTATAATACTATAGCCGATCTGTTTGTCTATTTCGTGTCGAAACTCTAAAAGTTTCTGATTTGTGTTCTTCAAAAGAAATACATAACCATAACGTGATGCCACATCCATTAAGGTCACGAAATATTCATGTTCACATCTAGCCTAGCTAGATATGGGCCCACTAACTTCACCATGAATAGGGCTAACAGATCGGTGGCCCTTTTACTATTACTAAGTAAATAGTATTTTAGGTACTTTACCTAATAAACTAGATTCGCAGACCTTATTTGAATAGTCAAATCAGTCCTAGTATCCACTCTTCAAAAGTGTGGATATACGAGTCTTGTATAATTGTGTCCCAGACAACAATGCCACAAATAAGTCTCTATTGATCAAATCAATTGAGCTATTTATTTGTCAATTTATATGTTTGAGATTTTAATTATATTCAAAATATAAATTCTGTTATTCACATCTAATGTGTTTATCTCAGTATCATATTATATAATAAAAAACACTTTAGTGTTCTAGAATATAAAGGTTTATCCGCAACGGTTTAAACACTGATATAGAGATAATGTCTCTAGTCAAACTAGTTACACTATAACAGTTCCTAATTTAAGTACACACCCGAAGGGTAGTTCCTAAACTTAGGTATCTACGGTCGAAACAGCGACTTTCGTCCCGTTTCTGATTCGCAGAGCAATCTCAGCTTGCTCAGATATTCGCAGAGCAACCTCCTCGGAAGAAGGGGGAGCCACTTCTAGAACTCCTCCTCAGATATTTCCCCTTTACAGAAATGGATGGCTACATGGACTAGCCCCATATCCAGGTCGGGAAATACCATTGGTATGATTTCAGCACAATCATCGACCCCTTCAAGACGAATGGAGTCCCTCTCGGCCTCCCACTCGAGCTCCTTATCCCTGAGCTCGGCACGGGCCCATCCCAGTTCCTCCTCTTTGGCCCGCAGCTTATACTCCACACTGCCCACTTCCACCTTGAGGATCCCAATCTCAGCCCGGGCATCCACCAAACTTGATGTAGCCTCCTCAGCATTCTTCTGCTCCAGAGTAGCAGCAGCCTTAAGAGCTTTGTTTGTTTTAACAGCATCGACCGCAGCCAGCTCATGACTTGGCCTCCACTTCAGAAAGACGATTCTGAAGTCTCTGTGTCTGGCCGCCTTCAGACAAAAGGCTTATGAACATGTCCTTATTTTTGGCCGCCAAGTAATTTGCCTGTCGAGAAAAAAAAAATTCAGTTTCAAACCAAGTCTGAAAGACACTCGGATGTGAAAAAAAAAAAAAACCAACCTAACAGAAAAGAAGAAAAAGAAATAACCTAAGCCAACTGAGAGCACAAACTTGCGACCACCTCCTCGGGTGAAAGGTCCTCAAACCTCAGAATCTTCTCAGGAGGTACAGCCCCGGCCAGCTCATTGAAAGCCGGTACCAAGTGGGAATTAGCCTCCCTGTTATTCTTCCCAAGTTCATCAACTCCGAGAACCACAGCACCCTTCAATTTCTTAGAAGGACCCTCATGCCAAACTGGAGTCTCTCTGCTCGGAGCCTCCTCCTCCTCCAATTCCCGCCTCAATTGGGTATCCACAGCTCCAAACCGATGTTTCCTCCTCCTGGAGGGTCTTGGGGGGCTATCAGGATGGGTGGCACCCATTGTGGGCACCCGAGGAGATGAAGATAGACTCTAAGAGCTCGGCCGTTCCACCTCCACGGCCACCTTTTTATCCCCAGAAGATTCAGGTCGTTTCCGAGAAGTACCAGCTCCACCTGGGCTAGCTTTCTTCACGGCACCGGTCAACCGCTCGAGGTACTTTGGTCTCTTCGACATACCTACAAAAAAAGCAAAGACAAAAACAAAGGTTCAGGACCAAAAGCATAAAAAAAAAAAGAAGGAGAAAGACAACATCAAAAGGGGAGTTGGTTAGAAAATCAACAAGCATCTACCTATCCAACCCGAGACTTTAGGAGGAACGGTCCGAATAAGTCCTGACTCAAAAAATGCCGCATCATTTACCAACTCCCTCCAATGAGCGGCATACCGTCGAGCCCAGAATACCCACTTCCGGACCTGATGGGAAACTTTGGGAGCATCCCTCCAACAGGCTAGGAAGAATAGAAGAAAATGGGTAAGAAACCAAACATAAAAAAAAACTAAGAAGAAGAAAAGAAAGAAAAGTAAAGGTTAATCTCCTAACCTCCCGCCCTAAAAATGTCCGGAACCAAGATCTCCCATTCATCCGACCTCAGGGTCCGTCCCCAATCTCTAGTGGCCCAGAACCAAAGATCCTTGAAATTCTTATTGGAGTCAGGGAGTTTTTGGACGACGTTTGATGAACTATCGTAAGCAGAGAAAGGTAGTACCAACCGTGGTGAGTCTTCGGGTTGGCCTTCAACCGATATAACCTCTTCACTTCTTCAAAAGAGAGTTCACCAAGCCCCGCCCGATGCCAAGCTACATACAACCCGGCCAAAATCCTCTAACTGCTTAGACTCAGTTGACAGGGGGCGATCTCCATCTAGGGTTGAATTGGCAACTGGAGCCCGCATTCGAAAAAAGCTGGAAGAAGGGCCATGGAACCCTCGTCAGGCTGACTGGCACGATCACATGGAAGAGGGACCTCAAGAGCAATGTCTATCGGGATGTCATATCGTTGCCGAAGCAGTGCCAGATCATCCTCGGTTATCTTAGAAGGCCGAACCATATCTAAAGCCGAGCCGTCAAAGTCACTGGGCTCCGGATCCTCCCGAGGAACCCTTTGATGGTAAGAGTCTTGTTCGATCTCAGAAGGAGTTGGGGTATTATCAAGGTCTTCCACGCTGGGTGCTCCTGAGCCAGAGGAAAGCTCTTCAGCATAGAGGTCAAAGGTTTAGCAGGGTTTTCAAGGGGAGAACTGTCGTTAGACATCCTAGACGTCCGGAAAACAAAAAGGAAGGGGAAGTCAGTCTATAGCTAAAACTCTAAAAACTACTCAGGGATTCCAAGAAAACTAAGTAGGTGGGTTCTAAAATGCCCTAACGAAATTCGACAAACCATAAGTCACTCCCTAGCAGCATCAAAGCTAACAAAGGATTCACAACACACAAAAAATGAGAGGTCATCCAGAAAACTTACTTGTTTCTTTCAGAAAGACTGAAGATTGCACAGCACAGTCTGCTCGTCCCCTAAATTCGCAGGTCACAGCGGAGAAAAAAGAAAAAATGCACGGCTGAAAGAAACTCCGGGAGTACTGAGTCAAGTGAGTCACGGTTGAAATATTCACTGGAAGGAGAGAAAGATTTGCCAAAAATACTGCACAGTAAAAGCCCTGTCTTTTTATAGTCATGAGTGGGATGCTCATGGTCGTTGGATCGAGAAAAGAAACCCGGATGGACGCCAAATGTCAACTGCAAAAGAGGTCTGCCAAAATCAAACGAACGGTTGAGATCAGCACACCGTAAAAATGCCTCTACACGGTCGATTCACTTCCTTTTTGGCGGGAATCCGACAGATGATTCACATGTGTCGAACTTAGAAAAAACCCTAAAGGTGATTTGATGGGCATTTAAACAGACGTGACTGTTGCGCATCTCAAGAGAGGTACTCGAAAAGAGGTGATGAAAAATTCGAATCAACTCCGGATCGACCACCAGCAGAGTAACCAGCACACCATCTTTGTATAGTTCCCGGCACCAACTCGCATACTCGTTGGAACCGAGAACTAGGGGACATATGTTGATGGTGTTTTCAGGCACTATGATATTTAAAATAGCACGACAAGGGTAGAAGATTAATTCCCTTCTTGGGTGAGATCACTAACACCGTCCCGACCCATAAAAAGCCAGCAGTAAGGGCCCAAGCATTTTACAATAAAAGACCGACCACAAAGTGAAGATACCGAGCACTTGATGATCGGAAACCGAGCACACGATCCAAGATGACCGGGCACTCATCAGGTCGACATAAGCACTCCCAATACAAAAGACTATCATGACCAACCACATGAAGACCGAGAGCATGACAGGATATGCTCCAGAAGATAAGTTACCATACTTTCATGGGAAAACTGAGGAGTCAGAGTCCTAGTAGGATAAAGGAAATAAAAGATAGATTTGATAAAGGTTTCCTTGAGGGAGCATGAGATTGTTTCAACTAGGAAACCTCATACTAAGAGGAATCTGATTCCTTCACTATTATAAATAGGAGGGTAGAGTATGTGTAAAGGATCATCAGAATCAAACTTGTAAGAAAGAGAGAAGAATTATGAGTTTCAAGCAATAAAAATATAGTCCTGTTTGTGCCCGTGGACGTAGGTCGGACAAACATCCGCCGAACCACGTTAAATCTCTTTGTCGATTGGCGCATTATCTACCTTCCGCTAAGTTTGCTTTTGGTTTCCCCAATAACGAAACAAATTCACTATTGAAGGAGGATTACCTCGGGAGTGATATTCCCATATTGCCCTGAGACCAAAATCCACCGTCAACAAAATATAATATTAAATATTATAATTATCAATTAAGATAATCAAGTGTTATTGGATAACATTGATTATTTACTTTGACATAATTAAATTAATTCAATAATTACACAAGGGCTCATTGTAAAATCATAATTATCCTTACCATTTGAGGATATTAGGGTATTTATAAGTATGTAATAATAGGTGGTCTTGGCTTGATTTAATCGGATTAAATCAAAGTGGCAGACATTGAACTAATCAATTTCCTAATCATTGGCCTGATTTAATTGGATTAAATCAAAGTGGGAGACAATGGAGATTAGTCACACCTAATTATACAAATTTGGACAAATTAGATTAAGCCCACTTAAAAGTTGATTACAACTTTTATTAATTAAAAATTGCCTAAGTTTTGCTATAAATAGTAAGCTTTATGAAGGTTTTAATTACAAGTACAAATAAGCATAAGCAAATTCTTGAGAGATTATCCTAAGTTAGAGTAATTTTTAGAGAAGCTTGTGAGGTCTCTAAAACATTTCATCTAGGAGAAATCAAGATTGGATCTTGAAGTGAAGCTTGGTAGCATTGGAAACAAGATTGGATCTTGAAGTCAAGCTTGCACACCTGGGAGGTTCTCCAACAATTTCAACAAAGGAGAAGTAGATTGGATATTGCATCAAGCTTACTATGTAATGTTTGATCTTCTCCAAAGTTATGTTCATTTGTATATTAGATGCATGATCACATAGCTTAATGTTGAAAAAGGCTAATCAATTGTGTTATGATACTTTAGAAGTATAAACACAACATGCTTATATATTAGGTCAAAGATGTTCATGTTGGACATGAACAATTAATAAGAGTTTGAAACTCTAGATAAAAGCGTAGAGCTATGGCTACCATTCTAGAATCACTTGACCACCTTTGGGTGACCTAAAATTATTCATGAGACATTTCTTATTGGATTCTATTTTGGGTTGTAATTTGATTCAAAGAAATGCATATATATATTTAGAATTATATATGTTTATTTTATAATAAGTGTTGTGGTTGGTTTTGAAATAAAAATTAGTTTGGGTGAATTTTAATTAGTGTTGTTGGGTTTTTGTTTTTAGAAAAAATAATTTGGGTTGTTTTTCTCTCGGTCAAATTGGCCGAGATTTTTACCGGTTTTTATCTTGTTTAATTTTTCCCCCGGATCCAGATTTATTTCTGGTTTTCCCTAAAACACTTGAAAAATAAAATTTTTATATTTTTTTAATTTTTAAAATACATCCATGCTTGATATTCACGGGTTAGACCCACTTCCGCTCCGCGAAGCACCAATCGACCCTAGGGGTTCCACAACTGCCATTACAATTCCAATATACGACATGTACCCGTCTCAACGGGTTTACTTTACTAACCAAGTTGTGTAAACTTTGACCATGAACTGTCTAAGAATGAGAACGTCATTATACAACTCAATATCAGTTGCGACGCATTTGCAACATATCATAACTAATCATTCTAAGGTCTGTTACGTCTTTACCATAAATAAAGAGATGTTATATAATAGAAACTGTTTATTTTATTCATAATAAAATGTTACATTAGTATTTACAGGGAAATACATAATAAAATTGGCGCTTTGAGCACCAACCCTAACAAACATATCATATCAAATTATAAAACCATAAAGATCATATACAAGCGTCGTGACGGAAATATATCATATTTTATAATATCATAAATAATATTGAAATGTATCATAAATAAAACGTAATTCTTTTGAAATCATTTTTTTCCCCAAAACCCCAAATATGTTTAAATCAAAAATAAATCTTAGAAAACTTAATAAAAGATCAAATGTATATCCTTCAAAATACATATCAAGCGACAGTTCGAGTCGCGCGCACTGACCGGATAGTGTACGAACAAGACCATGTCTACATAGAAGTGGGCCAGCCATTTTCCGATGGTCAGGACCCTATAAACAAGCGCCCCGACTGAGCAGGAACGAAACACATACAAGCGTCACGGAGGGTCAAAAACATAAAACTATCAAACACTGTGTCGTAAATAGATTTTCAAACGTCTCAACGAAAATAAAGTTTTACGATTTTAAAAATATCAAAATCATTTTTGATCGCCGAGACGGAAACATATAATCAAGCACCTTGACGGAAACATATCGATAAATCACAAAACATGAAAACGAGAAGCAGAAATATTCTATTTATCCCTTATAATCAAAATCAAAAAATCTGAAATCTTTCTTTCTTTCTTCTTTTCTTTCCTTTTTTCTTTTCATAACACTTTTATGTAAAAATCAGATACCGAGTTCTCAAAACATAAATCAAAATATCGAAGCACAAGAACAAAGATATCCATTCACAATTCAGAATGCAACATCATAGAATTACTCATACCTCCAAGACACATTGAATTCACATCACATATGTATTTGATGAGCGGAAAATATATCAATATTTATCGCCCCTTTTACTTAATATTTTGTTTTTTTCTCGGGTTTGATGAATGTTTTGATGTGTTTTAGTTTATTTACAGATAAAATATATTGGGACTTAATGAAATCATTTAGGACGAAATATGGGTCAAATAAGGGCAAAATATTAGACTTGACATATTAATTTTGGAGATTGGAAACTTGAAAGGGCGTTCTAACGAACTACAGTTTCGAAAATTCTAATTTTGTGCAACTGTAGTATTTTAGGCATAACTCTTTATTCCGATATCGAATTGAGCTGATTCAAGTCCCTGATTAACGAAGACTCAAATATCTACAACTTTGAAGAACAAAATAATTTCGAATTCGGAAGATTTCATTATCGAAATTGATGAAACATCCAGAAGTGTGTTATACATAATTATTAAAGTCATTTTCAAAGCAAAAAAATAAATAAATAATAAAAATAATCAAACTCCAACCAAACATGATAGAAATTAATAATGGATTTGGTGGAGCAATTAGTGGAGAAATTAATAATAGATTTGGTGGAGCAATTAGTGGAGCAATTAATAATGGATTTGGTGGATGGTTTGATGGAGGCAAAATTTTGCCTATAAATACCAAGCCATTTCATTTGTAAATTCAAACTTTCTTCTTTGAATTTCCTTAAGAATAACTAAGAAGATTTTATCTTGTTTGTTTATTTACAGCTTTCAGTAATTAATTTCCGCTTTCGCACTTTCTTTTCCTTACTTTTCAGTTTTTACTTTCTGTAATTTACTTTTACGCACAGTACTTTCATTTCTTTTCTTTTTTCGTTTTTACTTTTCAAGCAATGAGGAGGTAAATCCCCCTTGCTGGGGTAAAAGGTAAAGCTTTTATTATTGCTATTTAGATTAATCTCCCCTAATTATAATATAATAACTATTTAAAATCTTACTTAACGAGGATATCGCCATATTGGTCGGTTGGTAATTAATTATAAATTGGTTTTAACCTGACTAAGCATGATACCGCCTGGTTGGTCGGTTGGTAATTATTTATTAATTTGACATAATCAGGATACCGCCTATAAGCTGGTTGGTAATTATCACGCAAAGTTAATATATTATATTAAGGGAGATATCTAAAATAGTAGTATTAAAAGTGGATCCTTTTACCTCAGCATTTTCTTTATTGTACTTTTACTTAATTTACTTTCCAGTAATTTAATTTTCAGCATTTACTTTCCAGTAATTTAATTTCCAGCATTTATTTTATCTCTTTTCTTTTATTTAAGTTCTTACTACCCGTAAATATGTGTCGTAACTAAGCCAGTTATCTGGGGTTGTGATGAAATCCAATATCACCAGTTTATAAGGGGTTAAATTACAGTTTGGGTAATATAAAGGTTTATTTATTGAGCCTTAATCCTAATGCTTTTTATTAACTGGCCATTAATAAAATTGAACTGGTAAACTTAAAATGAACTTGGAAAATAGATTTTAGGTTAAAGACCATAGACTCAATAGCCCACGATCTTCCTTGAGGAAAGATAACCCTTTAATATATTTCCTTACGTGATAGGAATATACCTGTCGGGTGGGGGTAGCCATAATTGGAACTTAATCTTAATGAATTCGGATAACTTGGTTAACATAGAAATATGATTAATTGGGTTATACTGGGTATTTGTATTTGACCATCGGAAGAGGCTTTTACGTAATTCCGTGTTCCAGGTTAATAAACCAATATATTACACAAACGAAAAATAACCACTTCATCTTTTAAAAAGATATTGGAAGGATTCACAACTCTAGATAGTTTTATAAATTTGAATTTTCTTCAATCTACTTTCAAGCAATTTTATTTACTTGTTTTAATTTTTAAAGTCACCACCCAATCAAACAATCAATCCATGAGATACTTGTAAACATTTAACTTCATAAATTGATAACAAAAGGTTTTAAGTCCTCGTGGGATCGATACTTGTATACTACTTGAACGATACGTGCGCTTGCATTATACGCGTGTGATTACGCCGGTCAAGTTTTTGGCACCGTTGAGGTTAGATACCTTTACTTGTATCTAAATTTCTTTTTACTTATTGTTTTTGTTTTCACTTGTTTCAGGTTCTCAGACACTACATGAGATGAACCATAAGCTTTGAACTCCGACCGCTTGACCCAGAGATTGAAATAACCATCAGACAGTTGAGAAGGGAAATGCGAGAAGGCCAAGAAGCAATCGTTAACATGGAACCTAAACCTTTGGAAGTTGCACCACCAATTCCCATTCGAGACAGAACTATTTCAGTGGTTGACGGCCTCATTTCATGTATTGTACTTCCTCCCTTACCAACAAATGCGTGTGACATCAAAACATGCATTCAAATGATTCAGCAGTCAGTACAGTTTGGGGGGAATGCAACTGAAGATCCTAATTCCCACATCAATAACTTCCTGGAAGTTTGTGGTACTTTCAACTACAACCGAGAAGCTGAAGAAGCTATGAGACTGCGAGTTTTTCCATATTCCTTGAAAGAGAGAGCAAAAGCTTGGCTATATTCACTACCAGCAGGTTCCATCACAACTTGGAACACTCTAGCCACAAAATTCCTTGCAAAGTACTTTCCACTAGCCAGAACTACAAAGTTGAGGAATGACATCACATCTTTTGTACAACAAGATTCAGAATCTCTCTACGAAGCTTGGGAAAGGTACAAGGATTTGCTCCGGAAATGTCCTCACCATGAGATTCCAAAATGGCTTCAAGTCCAAACTTTCTATAATGGACTTTCTGGATTAATGAGAACAACAATTGATGCTGCTGTTGGAGGAGTTTTGCTGGCAAAAGCAGAATATCAAGCCTGGGACTTAATCGAAGAAATGGCTAACAATAATATTGGATAATTATGACCCATATCATCACTATTTTGTAAAGGACATGGTGTTCTTGTACAAAATTAACTATGTGACAAAGGAAATTGCTCTTTTATCATTTATAATTGGATTACCTTGATATATAAATGATAAAAGTCCATATGATTAATATCGGATTAATAAGATATGAGACAGTATTAATCAACGAAAGGTTTAATCATTAAATATCCTTAGTCGTAGTATTATCGAGACTGGACATCGATAATGCGGAATAGGCTAGTATTAAAAGTGTGCGCGTTATGGAAGCTTAACGGTATAGTTCTCATATATTTAAGTATATGATGCTTATGCAAGTGTAATAGGAGGTTCTATTTACCGATGGTACGGGAATAGCTTCGCTCTGGATAGAACCCTCGAAATCCCATTGGTAGTATGACTATGTGTCTATGGGAATTCGAATCAGGGTAGGTGTATTTGGTATTAACCTGAGACTTGCATCGCTAATACTTGCGACAATCAGTATACTTTGGTTTTGGTTGTCCGGGGCTTTAACATGTTCTGTGTACGCCTCTTCTGGGTATACTGAGAATCGTAGTGTATTGGGTGTGATGTCAAGATGGAAGTATCACTTCAGTCATATGGAGATGATGATCACGTAGGATACGGAACTAGTACTCTTAAGTACTGCACGTGTTACCTTCTGGGTACTCTTATATATTCCTTATAAAGAATATTTCTGGAGAATTGGATAGGCACGGTGCTTTTCTAGAAGCCAACCATGTCTTTTAAATCGGTAAGAACGTGGTACCGGGTACGCACGTGTTCGGATAGTCTAATGACCGTATTTACTGCCAACATATCCAAGGATCTCTTGGGTCGTTTCCCAAAGATTCACCGATGATATTTGACTCAAACAGAATTAATCTAGGATTAATTAAGAGAGAGAAAATTAATCTGGATTAATTACGGTAAAAATTAATCTGGGATTAATTATCAAAGAAATAATTAATCTGGGATTAATTGCGTCGAGAATTTGTCTGGGATTAAATTCGTCGAGAAGAGAGAACGTGATTAATTTGGAATTAATCGGCAAATGAATTTAATGGTGAAATTAGATTTTACTATTTAATTAATTGGGCTAAAATAATATATTAGATATATTAATTGAAATTAGATTTCAATGCGGAATTAAAATTGAATTTTAATTCAAGCGAACGAATTAATTTAGAATTAATTCGTAAGCGACTTACGTAATAATATTACGAGGCATATTATTTAATTAAATTGGATTTAATTAAGTCGCAACGGCAAATTCGTTTAATTTGGAATTAAACAAACCTGAGCCCGATGGAAGTTGCGTGTTGGATTGTCTGACTTAAATTTGGAATTTGAAGTGGGGCCCACCAACTTACATCAATGTGTTTGACACTTGATGGAATTTGGTAATTGGTTGAGTGAAAGCTTGGGATTGCTTTTTCTACACTCAAACCAATTCAACACACTAACTATATATTTAAAAAGCAAGTCAACTTTGGAACTATGCCTCACTATTCACTCTCTCCCATTTCTCTCCAAAAAACCGTGAATGCTCTCCTCTTCCCATGGAATTTTGTTGCAAAATTTCTTCTTGCTAGCACATTAAAGAGACAAATGAAGGTGATAGGGAAAACCAATCCATAAGTTTGGAATTCAATTTTAGGCTTGGAGCTTCTACACATCCATGAAAGTTTTGAATTTTCTCTACCAAGCATTGTGAGTATTTCCGTAACTCCTCTTGTTTATTCAAACACAAATCACTCTTAGAGATCCTTGCCTGTTCTAGGAACACTAACAATGGTATCAGAGCATCCTAAGTTTGATTTGAATTTCTAGGGTTTATATACTTTAATTTGGGATTTTTGTGTTTGGAGCATGAAATGCCTAAATTGATGGTTGGGTTATGTTTACATGATGTTCAATTGGATTTGTGCATCTTTGATTTTGGGGAAAATTAATGAAAATTGATAGGATAATTTTCCCCAAAAATATACCACTAGGCCAAATATATGCCATAGGTGGCTCATGGTGATTTTTTAAATTAGCAATTGGATATGTTAATTGGCATGAAATGTATGTTAGATGTTGATTTAATTTGATTGAAATCAAATTGTATGATAATTGCCTTGCCAAAACCGTGAGTATGAAGCATGTGTAATTGATTGATTTAGCTTCAATTTATGTTGGACATGAATTGGAATTGTTGAGCATGATTAAATTGGATTAATTAGTGTTTTGGAAAACATTAGATTAATTGATTAATTATGTTAATTACACTTGAATGGGATTAATATGTAATTTGGATTAATATATTAATTTAATTGTTGTCTAATTGGGCTTAATGGGCTTGGTAGGGCCTGTTGGAGTTTCTATAGGTCCCAAGATCAAAACTCAAGCATGATACACAAGTGAATACACCGAAGAAGTTGCGGAATACTTACATCGACGGTTTTGAGCGACGATTTGGGCAACAAAAATGAAATCTGCCTTGACAGTGGACTTCACTGCAGTGGGCTGCTGTGAACAGTAAATTTTGCCCCTTATCTTCAAGATTTGAAGCTCCAAGCTCATCATTTGAATCCCGGCTCATGGGTAAGCTTCCCTATCACCTTCGCATTGATCCCGGAGTGTGCTAGCACTCTTGTTTTGCCACAAAACGCACTTGCTTCCCCCATTTTTGCTTCTTAAATTCGGCAGTTCACTGCCTCACATGAACAACACAAACGTGAGTCTGAGAGGAAGAAGAAGATGAGAGAGCGGAGGGAAAGTGTGTTACGGTTTTGTGGTGAAATTTGTGTATCTAATACACATGAATTTATTTGAAATTCATTTCACACACATTTGGCTTAAATTGCCAACCACACACTCACTCATCACATCAAGTCAACTCAATCAAGTTGTCAAGTCACATCACTCAAAGTGACAAGTGATTTGACGCTTGATGCGACTAATGATTTGACGCTTGATTTGACTTGCGTGCCGCACTCGAATTCAAAATGCGAATGCGCTCGCAAATAATCTCGGGCTCGGATTCGCTAATTCTAAATTAACGAATTTTCCGTCGCGTCGTAATTAAATGATTACGCCTAGCGAAATCACTATTCACGTCGCTAACGAATTAATTCTAAATTAATTCGCTCGCCCGAATTAAAATCTAATTTTAATTCCGCGTCAAATCCAATTTCGTTTATATATCAAATATATTAATTAATCGATTAATTCCAAATTAATCATTCTCTCTCTCTTCCATTGACATTTTATCCCAGGATAAAATATCTCTGTAATTAATCCCAGATTAATTTTCTCTCTAATCATATAATCTCAGATTAATAAAAGGCGAGTCATACGTCTCGGTTGAATCTTTGGGAAGCGGCCCCATGAGATCCCCGGCATGTGGCAGTCAAATCAGTCATCGGATTATCCGAACACGTGAAGTACCAAGTACTACGTTTTACCGATTTACAAGACAAAGGTTGGTTCTAAAGCAAAGCACCAAGTTTACCCAATTTCCGGGAATATCCATCTAAGAATATTTTAAGATCTGTATCAAGCGTAGTATTACCAAGTATTGTGTACATCGGCCCAGTATCGGATAGTCACGTGCTAGGGCTGGGGCTGGATAAGTGTCTGTTGGATAATATGACCCATAGCGTCACTATTTGTACAGATCACGGTGTTGCTGTACAAATTAACTATGTGACAAGGAAATTGCACTCTCATCATTTGTGATTAGATCACCATAGATGTATAAATGAAGAGAGGTCCATATGATTAGTTCCTGGATTGAGATGATATGAGACAGTATCAATCCCCGAAGGATTAATCATTAAATATCCCTAGCCGAAGTATTATCGAGACTGGACATCGATAATGCGGAATAGGCTAGTATTGCACTTGTGCGCGTTGTGAGGGCACAACGGCATAGTTCTCATATATATAAGTATTGGATACTTATGCAAGTGCGATAGGAGGTTGTGTTTCACCGATGGTACGGGAAACAGCTTCGCTCTGGATAGACCCCTCGGAATCCCATTGGTATTATGACTATGTGTCTATGGGAGGCCGAAATCGAGGTAGGTGTGTATAGTCTTAACCTGAGACTTGCATCGCTAATACTTGCGATAATCGGTAGACTTTGGTCTTGGTGGTACAGGGCTTTAACCGGTTCTGTGTACACCGCTTCTGGGTTTATCAGAGAGTCGTAGTGTATTGGGTGTGATGTCGAGACGGAAGTGTCACTTCAGTCATATTGGAGTTGATGTCACGCAGGATACGGTACTAGTGCTCTTGAGTGTTGCGCAACCAATCGGGATATTGTGACCAGGTCATGTATATCCGATTATAGAGACTATGTTACCAGACATCCGACATGTGCTTCGGACGGGGCAGACACTTATCCAGCCCCAGCCCTAGCACGTGATTATCCGATACTGGGCCGATATACACAATACTACGGTATACTACGCTTGATACAGATCTATATATTCCTGTAAGAATATTTCTGGAGAATTGGGTAGGCATGGCGTTTTGCTAGAGGCTAACCTTGTCTTGTAAATCGATATAAACGTAGTACGAGGTACTTACGTGTTCGGACAGTCCGACGATCGTATTTACTGCCAACATATCCGGAGATCTCATGGGTCGGTTCCTGAAGATTCACCGATGACGTATTACTCGCACTTTGATTAATCTGGGATTAATTAGAAGAGAGAGATAGAATTAATCTGGGATTAATTCGATGAGAGAGAAAATTAATCTGGGATTAATTACGGAGATATTTATCTCGGATAAAATATCGTTAAAGAGAGAGAACGATTAATTTGGAATTAATCGATAAAATTAATATATTTGATATATTAATCGAAATTGGATTTCGACGCGGAATTAAAATTAGATTTTAATTCGGGCGAACGAATTAATTTAGAATTAATTCGTTAGCGACGTGAATAGTGAATTCGCTAGGCGTAATCACTTAATTACGACGCGACGGAAAATTCGTTAATTTGGAATTAGCGAACCCGAGCCCGAGAGTGATTGCGAGCGCATTCGCATTTCGAATTCGAGCGCGGCACGCGAGTCACATCAAGCGTCAAATCGCTAGTCGCGTCAATCGTCAAATTAATTGTCACTTTGAGTGATGTGACTTGACAATATGTCACTTTATTAAAGTGAATAGATGTGATGTGACTTAAAGTTAAAAGTTGAAATGATGAAAAAGCTTTATTGTTTTTAACTTTTGACTTTTGAATTAAAAGATAAGATATATAGTTTATTTATTTACTTGGTAAATGAAATAATAAATATTTATTAAAATCTTTTCTCTCTCTCACATGCAACATTTACGTTTTCTCTCATCTCCCTCCTTTTCTTCCTTCTTCTTCACGGCATCACTGCCGATTCTTCTTCATTTTCTCTGGTTTCACCGAGCATTTGAGAAGCAAAATGGAAGATGATAAGTGCTAGCACACACCTTGAGTGATACAAAGGTGATAGGGAAGTGAGTTTGTGAGCATGGAATCTCAAAGCTTGAGAGCTTCAATGGAGTTCATGCATGGCCGATTCTTGGAGGTTCAAAGAGGACTAAAATCGCACAGCCCACTGCAAGGAGGAGCCACTGCCGTGAGCTTGGAGGGGACAAAATCGCACCTTGTTCTTCATTCATCAAAACCGAAATTCAATGTGAGTATATTCCGCACCTCCTTTGATGTGTTCATATGTGGTTTTTTATGCATGATTTGTGATCCTTGGGACTTTGATTGAACACTTTCAATGGTATCTTGAGCTTTTGATGCATGAAAACCGAATTAGGGTTCTTGAGCAAATTTGGGGCTTTTTGATTTTAGCTTGATTCTGACAAATTGATTGTGTAAGAATGTTTGTATATGATCTAATTTGAGTTATATGTAATCAATTTGGCAAAAAATTGATTGGATTGATTTTCCCCAATTTGCTTAATGTTGGTCAAAACTTTAATTTGGGTAAACTCGATTTAGGCATGATTTGGTTGAATTGTTTGATGATGAAGTATGCTTGAATGAGGTTGAATTGAAGTTGTGCATGATCAATTTCAAGAAAATTGGATTAGATCATTTTCCCCAATTCTTTAGGTTGAACATGAAACTTGAAATTGGGTAAAATGTGTTTGAGCATGTTTTAATTGAATTGGATGTTTAAGTATGCTTAGAACATGTTTAATTGAGATTGTGTGTGATCAATTTCATGAAATTGGATTGGATTCAATTTTCCCCAAATTGAAGGCTTGGCCGAAAATTGCATAACCCTAATGTCTTGGTAATTTTGTTTTGTTTGATCATTGGATGACTAAAACAATTGGTTAATGTTGTTTTGAAGTTCAATTGGATTGAATTTTGATTTGGAACATTTTTCCCTTTTAAAGTGGCTTGGCCGAATCTTAAATGAACATGAAATTCATTGTGATTTTGTTTGTTAATTCATTGGATGAATTGAATTGATTTGGGAAATTAAGATTGTGGACTCAATTGGATTGAAACCGAATCGAATTGAAAAACCCCTAATTGCCGAGACTTGAAAGCATGTTAATTGGGTTTGATTTTGATTGAATTGTGTTGGACACTATTTGGTTGTTAAAGTGCATGATTAATTAGGCTAATTGATATTTTAGAAATGTTAATTGGGTAATTGATTGTGTATTACACTTAGGTTAATTAATTGTGAAATTTGGAATTTTATAAGTTAATTAATTTGGGCTTGATTTTGGAAATTGGGCTTGTTAGGTTGTAATTGGGCTTTTGGGCTTTGTTGTAACAAAGTTGGGTTTAGGCAAAATTGGTTGGATCCAATTAGGCCCAAAACCGAATCCAAAAGGTCCAATTATGACTTAATGGACCTTAATTATTTAATTGGGCCTAATGGGCCAAAATTAATTTAAAGGCTTATGGGGGTAACTCCCGGATTGGATTTTGGTTGTTCGGTTTGACCCGAGTTGACCAAAAGTCCACGCCTATAGAAATTAATTAAAAGCCCATTGGACTTTAATTAAATAAAACATTAGATGTTAATCGGGCTTTGAGACCCGTTGCGATTAAATTTGGAATTTAAGTCGTAAAGGTTCGTTAATAAAGTGTTGTAATTTAATTTGGAATTAAATAATGAATTAGAATTAAATACGTATTAAATTGGATTTAATTATGTAATTTAATTTAATTCGTAGAAATTGTACTTTGAGTACGTGTTCGCAAAACGAGTTTGACTCGAACAAAAATCAAATCTTTGTTTGAACATTGGATGATCACTAATATTCAAGATTAATTAATTTGATTGATTGATTGATAACATGCTTGTATGAATACATGGTTGTGATGTTTGAATAATGTATATCGGATGGATATTAGTCGGGTTGGGCGATTTTGGAAATTGTAATAAATTTGATTTATTAAATTGGACCTGCGTGTCCAGCCTTATCTCCTATTTCTTTGTATTCTCTTCTCACCTATTCCCCTCCATGTAAAAGAGGTTTCTTTAGAAGTGTAGTGTAACGGGTAGAAGTAATACAAGTGCTAGCGGGAGAGAGAAAGTGAGAGATTTGATCTAGGATCAATGTAAAATATCCATCCGCATATCATTATTATTTTATTTCATACTCGCTTTATTATGTGTTTAGAATGCATGCTTAAGGGTGTATGATGATGAGACCTTAACAAAGATAATTAAATTGGTAGCCAATTTGCACGCGAAAAACCCTCGTTAAATATCATGCGTTTTTCCTTCCATTGAGTGATTCTTACTCAAGATCCGAGATTGGCAGGGGTTGTTGGCCAAAGTCAAGCCCTTGTCCATCAAAGATGTGTTTTAATCACGAGGCTTTGTTCCATATCGGTGTCGTGTCCAAGTTGTGGTTTGTTGGCCAAAGTCAAGACCACTTCTTGTCCATTGACATTGATTACGAAGCTTCCATGTCAATGGGTCCGCGCTTGACTGGGATCACTAGGTTTGTTGTGCCAAAGCCAAGGCCTAGTTGATTCAGAGGAAAAAGGTTAGGGTATACATTCGATGTATAGGCATATATAAGATATATGTTTGGGACTTGGATGTCCACCTACTGGATCTAGGAGTTGGATAAGATCCAATTGATCTTAGAGATCTACCTAGTTAATTATCATACAATTTGTTGGCCAAAGTCAAGATTGTGTGATATTTAACAGGATCCTAGCCCACTAGGAAACACGGTTTCCCGAGTACTCGACAGAGGGTTAGAGGCTCGACGAAAAATAGTGGGAGGCAAGAATTGAATTTGCAATACTCGTTCAATTACTCGCCATATGCGCTCATTTAAATTATTTCGTCATTAGATTAAATGTTAGTTAGACTAATATTTAAATTGTTGTTTTAATAAACAGTTGGACTGTATTATACTTGATTATATATAATTGGATTATATTAATCAATATATTTGAATTAATTAATTTCAGTTTACAGTTGATTTTATAATTGGATTATAGTAATCAATGTAATTGAGGTTAATTAATTTGGATTATATTTGATTATATAGTTGGACTATTATAATCATTATAATATATAAAGTACCACTAATCGTTGATTAAATAGTTGGACTATTGTAATCAAGATAAAATTGAAAAGTTGGATATTTAAAATATAATCTAGGATTAAAATATTTTAAATGATTTAATTTTCAAATTGGGAATAAATAATAGGTTACTTTATTTGATAAAATAACTCATTATACCTTAAGCCCAAAATTAAGCAAGATAAGTAGAGCATAAAATCTTTGGAAGATTTTTGTGATGATGACTTTAATGCTTAATTTAATATACTTGTCATAAATCTAATTTTGGATTTAAGAAGTATTAAAATTGCAATTTATAATTCTTGGAGAATTAATTGACTATTCATGTAAAGTCAAAGTTTGCAATTGGGCATGTAGCACGAGGTGCACATTCCTTTCAATATTCTAAAAACCCAAGGCTTGGCCTAAGGTTCCTAAAATATTGAAAAGGATAATTGACATATCCCAAAGTGACTACCATTTGGATATGGAAGACACGAAGGAATTAAAGAAAGGGCGAGGCTCTAACTTTAAAAATGTTTGTCTTAGTTATGTTCACAGCTAGTATTGAAATTAGATTTTAAATACTTAGTGTGGTACATAAAATATATGTATTGATATTCAGAATCTGCTTTGAGCAGGATACTGACTTCAAGCTGAGATTGCTCTGCGAATCGGAAACGGGACGAAAGTCGCTGTTTCGACCGTAGATACCTAAGTTTAGGAACTACCCTTCGGGTATGTACTTGAATTAGGAACTGTTATAATGTAACTAGTTTGACTAGAGACATTATCTCTTTATCAGTGTTTAATCCGTTGCGGATAAAACCTTTATATTATAGAACACTGAGTGTTTTATTATATAAAGATGATACTGAGATAAATATATTAGATATAAATAACAGAATTTTATTTTGAATATAAATAAAATCTCAAACATATAAATTGACAAATAAATAGCTCAAATTGATTTGATAGAGACTTATTTGTGGCATTGTTGTCTAGGACACAATTTAATTAGACTCGTATATCCACACTTTTGAAGAGTGGGTACTAGGACTGATTTGACTATTCAAATAAGGTCTGCGAATCTAGTTTATTAGGTAAAGTACCTAAAATACTATTTGCTTGGTAATAGTGTAAGTGCCACCGATCTGTTAGCCCTATTCATGGTGAAGTTAGTGGGCCCATATCTAGCTAGGCTAGATGTGAACATGAATATTTCGTGACCTTAACGGATGTGGCATCACGTTATGGTTATGTGTTTCTTTTGAAGAACACAAATCAGAAACTTTAAAGTTTCGACACGAAATAAATAAACAGATCGGCTATAGTATTATTCCGCCACGGTAAGACCGTAATGGAAAATACTTAAGCAGTAAGTTTCGTACATACATGAAAGAGTACGGTATTCTTTCATATGAGGACTCCTCCCGAGACACGTCAGTTAGACGGTGTGTCCGAACGGATTAACCGAATCATGTTAGACATGATAAGGTTAATCACGAGTCGTTGAGCTACCATTTCCTTCAATAGGATATGTACTAACAGTGCAAAACTTATTTAGAATAAGGTTCCATATAAATCTGTTTGACAGATATCGTATAGGATATGAACAGGAAAGAAACGAGGTTTCTCATTCCTGACAATTTGGGTATGCTAGGCATAACGTTTGGATGATACCAAACTAAGGACCCAAATTGGATAAGTGCCATATAGGTTATCCTATGGGAAACCATAAGTATAGTACTTATACATCTCACATGAGAACAATGTGATTGTTGCTCTCCATGCGGTTTTCCTAAGAGGAATACCGATATGCAGTGGTAAGTGGGAGGATAGTATAACTCGATGAAAATCGGAGTAATACTGTTCTAGGCACTGAATCTTAATGGAACATATATATTCATCAAGGATGAAACTATACCATTAATCTTCGAATACACAAGAACAAAGGAAGTGATACGAGGTATCGACTCCCTATTATGACAAAGTGTCATGAGTCCGAAATGGATTCCATGTATATCAATAAGTTTGGATACTAGTTGATGTACCACAAGGCATTGTGCCTATTGGTACTATAAGTCTTCAAGGAAGACGTACATGGATGGCAATATACCAACGTATAAAGCTAGGCTTTTAACGGAAATGTATCGTTATCGACATTGTGATTGATTACGATTCAACCTTTTACCTATTGCCACTGTAGATCCATTTGGATGATGCTTGCTGACGCGAGCATAAGTTCTTGGAATTATCATTTTGATGCAATCATAATGGTGTATGATTTAATTCAAAACGAAAATGATTCTAGTGTAAATAAGAGGGTTAGTGGGAGCGCACTGACAGTGGCTGTCCTATAAAATAATGATAATACGTCATTTCTTGGAAATGATATTCCCATAAAATAAATGTCGGCGAAAGCTTGGCTTTCGAAATACTCTCCGTGGAACCGTACATTGAAAAATGTACAAGACCTGGTGTATCATACGCTTTGAGCATATGGATTCACAAACAGGACAATCCGAGTGATAGTCACTGGATTGATGTTAAGAACATCTGTTAGTATCTTAGAGAACTAAGGATGTTGTCTTAGTCTATGGAGATGGAGAACTTGAAGTGACTGGGACACTGCAAGTTTCCAAACCGGTAAATACTGCGTATATAAAGTTTGAACACCAGTGAGCTGGAAATATTCCGAGCAAGATAACTGTTGCCGAATTAACAACAATGCGGATTATTGCTGCAGCTGAGGCAGCAATAGAAGCTGGGATAATATCTAGATTAGATATACTGTTGCAGCTGAGCTATAGAGCAAGAATAAAGTCATGACGATCCAGATATATACTTCATATCATCTGATTGTTGTGCATGAGGCGAGCAGCAATAGAAGCCATTTGGATCGATAATAAATCTAATTAGATTAGATATAGTTCTGTTAGCAGCTGAGCTAGGCGTCAGCACAGGCTAAAGAATTAAAGGTCTCATCGACGATCCAGATATATACTTCTATATCATCTGATTCGTTCGGATCATACATCGTGGCGATGTGATGATCGTGTAAATCGCGTCAGACGATAATTAAGCAAATCCGCTGACGAAAACATTTCCTCAGCAATTTGAGCGAATTGTACATAGTTCGGGTGTTAGACACTCGAGTGACTGGCTATGTGCCAAGTGGGAGATTGTTGGATAATATGACCCATAGCGTCACTATTTGTACAGATCACGGTGTTGTTGTACAAATTAACTATGTGACAAGGAAATTGCACTCTCATCATTTGTGATTAGATCACCATAGATGTATAAATGAAGAGAGGTCCATATGATTAGTTCCTGGATTGAGATGATATGAGACAGTATCAATCCCCGAAGGATTAATCATTAAATATCCCTAGCCGAAGTATTATCGAGACTGGACATCGATAATGCGGAATAGGCTAGTATTGCACTTGTGCGCGTTGTGAGGGCACAACGGCATAGTTCTCATATATATAAGTATTGGATACTTATGCAAGTGCGATAGGAGGTTGTGTTTCACCGATGGTACGGGAAACAGCTTCGCTCTGGATAGACCCCTCGGAATCCCATTGGTATTATGACTATGTGTCTATGGGAGGCCGAAATCGAGGTAGGTGTGTATAGTCTTAACCTGAGACTTGCATCGCTAATACTTGCGATAATCGGTAGACTTTGGTCTTGGTGGTACAGGGCTTTAACCGGTTCTGTGTACACCGCTTCTGGGTTTATCAGAGAGTCGTAGTGTATTGGGTGTGATGTCGAGACGGAAGTGTCACTTCAGTCATATTGGAGTTGATGTCACGCAGGATACGGTACTAGTGCTCTTGAGTGTTGCGCAACCAATCGGGATATTGTGACCAGGTCATGTATATCCGATTATAGAGACTATGTTACCAGACATCCGACATGTGCTTCGGACGGGGCAGACACTTATCCAGCCCCAGCCCTAGCACGTGATTATCCGATACTGGGCCGATATACACAATACTACGGTATATACTACGCTTGATACAGATCTATATATTCCTGTAAGAATATTTCTGGAGAATTGGGTAGGCATGGCGTTTTGCTAGAGGCTAACCTTGTCTTGTAAATCGATATAAACGTAGTACGAGGTACTTACGTGTTCGGACAGTCCGACGATCGTATTTACTGCCAACATATCCGGAGATCTCATGGGTCGGTTCCTGAAGATTCACCGATGACGTATTACTCGCACTTTGATTAATCTGGGATTAATTAGAAGAGAGAGATAGAATTAATCTGGGATTAATTCGATGAGAGAGAAAATTAATCTGGGATTAATTACGGAGATATTTATCTCGGATAAAATATCGTTAAAGAGAGAGAACGATTAATTTGGAATTAATCGATAAAATTAATATATTTGATATATTAATCGAAATTGGATTTCGACGCGGAATTAAAATTAGATTTTAATTCGGGCGAACGAATTAATTTAGAATTAATTCGTTAGCGACGTGAATAGTGAATTCGCTAGGCGTAATCACTTAATTACGACGCGACGGAAAATTCGTTAATTTGGAATTAGCGAACCCGAGCCCGAGAGTGATTGCGAGCGCATTCGCATTTCGAATTCGAGCGCGGCACGCGAGTCACATCAAGCGTCAAATCGCTAGTCGCGTCAATCGTCAAATTAATTGTCACTTTGAGTGATGTGACTTGACAATATGTCACTTTATTAAAGTGAATAGATGTGATGTGACTTAAAGTAAAAGTTGAAATGATGATGAAAAAGCTTTATTGTTTTAACTTTTGACTTTTGAATTAAAAGATAAGATATATATGTTTTATTTATTTACTTGGTAAATGAAATAAAAAATATATATTATAAAAATCTTTTTTCTCTCTCTCACATGCACATTTACGTTTTTCTCTCATCTCCCTCCTTTTCTTCCTTCTTCTTCACGGCATCACTGCCGATTCTTCCTTTTCTCTGGTTTCACCGAGCATTTGAGAAGCAAAATGGAAGATGATAAGTGCTAGCACACACCTTGAGTGATACAAAGGTGATAGGGAAGTGAGTTTGTGAGCATGGAATCTCAAAGCTTGGAGCTTCAATGGAGTTCATGCATGGCCGATTCTTGGAGGTTCAAAGAGGACTAAAATCGCACAGCCCACTGCAAGGAGGAGCCACTGCCGTGAGCTTGGAGGGGACAAAATCGCACCTTGTTCTTCATTCATCAAAACCGAAATTCAATGTGAGTATATTCCGCACCTCCTTTGATGTGTTCATATGTGGTTTTTTATGCATGATTTGTGATCCTTGGGACTTTGATTGAACACTTTCAGTGCCTACCCCGTCGAAGCACATGTCGGATTGTCTGGTAACTAGTCTCTATCATCGGGATATGTCATGACTTTCCTAGTCCTAATTATCCCGATGGTGCCCGAACACTTAAGAGAAACTATACCGTACCTGCGTGACATCATCTCCACATGACTGAGTGTACTTCCGTCTTGACATCACACCCCAATCTCTACGATTCTCATTATACCCCAGCAGTTGGCGTACACAATAATACCGGTTAGAGTCCTAGACGACTCAACTAAATTATATTGATTGTCGTAAGCATTAGTGGTGCAAGTCTCAGGTTAAGACCAAATACACCTACCCTGATGTCGGACTCCCATAGACACATAGTCATATTACCCAATGGGATTCCGAGGGGTCTATCCAGAGCGAAGCTGTTTCCCGTACCATCGGTGAAACAAAACCTCCTATCGCACTTGCATAAGTATCCAATACTTAAATATATGAGAACTATGCCGTCGTGCCCTCACAACGCGCACAAGTGCAATACTAGTCTATTCTGCATTATCGAGTCCTGTCTCGATAATACTCCGGCTAGGGATATTAATGATTAATCCTTCGTAGACTGATACTGTCTCATATCATTCTCAATCCAGGAACTAATCATATGGACCTCTCTTCATTTATATATCTATGGTGATCTAATCACAACGATGAGAGTGCAATTTCCTTGTCACATAGTTAATTTGTACAACAACACCATGATATGTACAAATAGTGACGCTATGGGTCATATTATCCAACAGGGCCAAGTTTGGTTTAAGACAATTGGTTGGATCCAATTGGGGTAAAACCATTTCCATAAAGTCCAAATATGACAATTGGGCCTTTAATAATTTAATTGGGCCCAATGGGCCACAATTGATTTTGGGCATAGGGTGTGATTCCTATTGGGCCTTGGCATCTGGGTTTGATCCATAATGGCCAAGCACACGCCTAAAGAATTAATGAAAGCCTATTGGACTTTAATTAAATAGTATTGGATACTAATTGGCTTTGACACCCATAAAGATTGGATTTTGACCACTAAAAGGCACCTTTAAAGTGTAATTATTTAATTTGGAATTAAATATGAATTATAGTATTGGATAAAATTTAAATTGGATTTAAAATTCTAGTTCGATAAAATTCAAGAATACGTACTTTGAGTATTTATTCTTAAAACGAGTTTGACTCACGCAAATCAATCGTTGTTTGAACATTGGATGGTCATTAATTCAAAGATTAATTAATTGGATTAGATTGATTTAATAACATGTTTGTGTGAATACTTGGATGTATTGTATGAATAATGTATATCGGATGGATATTAGAAGAGTTAGGCAATTTTAGAAATTATTGTAATAAATTTAGAATTTATAAATTGGAGCTGCGTGTCCAGCCTATATACTCTATTCTCTTTGTATTTCTCTTCTCACCAATTCCCCTCAATGTAAATGAGGTTTCTTTAGAAGTATTATATAATTGGGTAGAGAAGTATGAATAGTGCTAGCGGGGAGAGGAGGAATGGAGAGATTTGTTCTAGGAACAAAGTTTGTTATATATTCATCCGCATATCATTATTAATTTATTCGCGCCTTATTATGATTTAGAATGCATGCTTAAGGGTGTATGATGAACCTAATCAAAGATACAATTGGTGGCCAATTTACGCGAAAAACCCTCATCAAATATTAAACGTTTTTCCTTCCATTGAGTGGTTCTCTCTCAAGATCCAAGATTGGCATTGGTTTGTTGGCCAAAGTCAGGACCTTTGTCCATCGCGGATGTGTTTGAACCACGTAAAATTTGTTACATATCGCGTGTCTTGGGCAGTTCTGACTTGTTGGCCAAAGTCAAGGTCACTTCTTGATCATCGACCTCAATTACGAAGCTTTCCCACTATCAATGAGTCACGCTTAACTAGAATCATTAAGCTTGTTGAGCCAAAGCCAAGGCTTAGTTGATTTAGAGGAAAAGGTTAGGAAATATATTGGATACATTTACATATATTGGATATATGTTTCAGACTTGGAGGTCCACCTACTGGATCTATGAATTGAAGGGGATCCAATTGATCTTAGAGATCTACCTAGTTAAGTTTCATACAACTTGTTGGCCAAAGTCAAGGTTGTGTGTTATTTAACGGGATCCTAGCCCACAAGGAAACTAGGTTTCCCGAGTACTCCATAGAGGGTTAGAGGCTCGCCCAAAAATAGTGGGAGGCAAGTATTAAATTTGCAATTTCGTTTAAATACTTTCCAATATGCACTCTTTTATTTTATTTATCGTTGTTATAAATATATTAGTTGGACTAATATTTAATATTGCTTTCGTTGAACAGTTAGACTGTACAACACACTACTTCATTTGTAGTTGGTTATATAGTTTGACTATAGTAATCATTACATTTGATTATACCCGAAATCGTTGACTGGATAGTTAGACTATAGGAATCAAGATAGCTGAAAGATTAGCGTAAAAGAACATAATCCTAGGTGAAAATGTCTTTAACGGCGTAAATTTTCAGATTATGAATTGAATCTCATGATAGTCCTGGAGGCCAAGAAGTTACTCTATATGATAGAGAAACCTCTCATGCCTGAGCCCGGAGTTGAGCAAATAGTAGAATATGAGCTTTAGAATACTCATCGTGATGATAACTTTAGTGCTCAATCTGTTATGCTTGCTGCAATGACACCTTAATTTCTTCGTCAGAACAAAGGATTGGATCCTTATAGTATGATGTTGAAATTGAAGGATCTTCACAAATCTAACCTTAGATCTCAGAAGTACGAATTGCAAAAGGAAGCTCTTTCACTCGCGTATGTCAGAGGGTACATCTGTCGAGCACTAAGTGTCACAATGATTGCTGACATTGAACAGCTAGGTTAGATGGGCATTACCTACGAGGTCGAGACTTCCATAGATTTGATCTTATAGTCTCTGCCCGAAAGCTGGGGCGGGTTCATCTTGAACCAAGAGAAAACTCTTGGAGAGTTAATGGCTATGCTCAATGAAGTAAAGCCAGAGCTTCTAAAAAGGTAAGAAGCGCAAGGCGCATCTTACTTCGACATCCCAGAAGGCCAAGGCTTGGCCGAAGGCTTCTGGGGGTATGAAGAAAATTGGCAAAGTCAAAATCGTCACAGTCTTCTGGGAAGACAAATGAGATATCCCAATATGTCTACCTAAACTGTGGCAAACGAGGTGACTAGAAGCGTGACTGCCGTATGGACAAGGCAGACATGAATGAAGTTAAGACTGGCAAGGCTCCGACTTCAGGTATGTTTGTTATAAACATATCCACTACTGGTTTATAAATTGGATTTTTAATACTGGATGTGGTACATACATATGTACTGATGTGCGGGATCTGCTGATTAGCAAGAGACTAGCTTAAGATGAGATCGACCTAGAGTCGGAAATGGGACGAGAGTCGCTGTTTTGGCTATGGGAACCTAAGTTTTGGAACTGCCCTTTGGGCATGTACTTAAATTAGGAAAGTGTTATAATATACCTAGTTTGACTAGAAACATTATCTGTATATCTAGTTTAACCCGTTGCGGGTATATCTTTATATTCCAGAACACTGGGTGTTTTATTTATAAAGATGATATTGAGATATACACATTAGATATGAATAACAGTATTTATATTTTGAATATAAAAAAATCTCAAACATATAACATGACAAACAAATGGCTCAAACTGAATTAATCAGATGAGACTTATTTGTGGCATTGTTGTCTGAGACACATTAAACAAGACTCGTATATCCACACTTTCGAAGAATGGATACTTGGACAGATTTGATCCTAATTCAAATGACATATGCGAATCTAGTTTATTAGGCAAAGTGCCTAAAATGCCTTTTAGCGGTAAATGATGTACGTGCCACCGAGCTGTTAGCCCTCGTTCATTGTAACGTAAGTGGGACCATATCTAGCTAGGCTAGGAGTGGATATAAATACTTCGTAACCTTTACGGATATTGTATCTCGTTATGGTTATGTGTATCTTATGAAACACAAATTGGAAACTTTTGATAAATTCAAAGAGTTTCGACATAAAGTAGAAAAACAGACGGGCAAAAGTATTAAGATATTATGGTTGGACCGTAGTGGAAAATACTTGAGCAATAAGTTTCTCGATTACTTGAAAGAGTATAGTATTCTTTCACAGTGGACTCCTCCCTGAACACCCCAATTGAGTGGTGTGTCCGTACGGAGAAACCAAACTTGTTGGACATAGTAAGGTCAATAATGAGTCGCACTAAGCTACCAATTTCCTTCTAGGGATACACATTGAACAGTGCAATACTTATTTTGAATAAGGTTCCGTCAAAGTCTGTTGGACAGACTCCATATGAAATATGTACAGGAAAGAAATCAGATTTCTCATTCCTGAAGATTTGGGAATGGTGGGCATATGTTTGGATGATACCAGACTACAACCCAAATCAGAAAAGTGCCCATTATATAATTGTTTATCCTAAGGAAACTAATTCCACAACTCACAATAGAACAAAGAAATTCGTTGCTCTCCATGCAGTTTTCTTAAGAGGAATACCTAAATGCAGTGGTAAGTGGGAGGAAAGTAAAACTCAATGAAAATCAGAGTAATATTATTCCTGGCACAAATCCCTAACGGAACACGAACAGTTCATCAGGGATGAGACTGTTCCACAATCTTCTAATACACAATAACAGCGTAGGTTGGAGAGAGTTAGAAAACAACCTTAGAGTTATGGGATTTTGATCTCACCTCATAAAGATATTAATCTTATTGAGGATAATGAGCCGGCTACGTATGAGGTAGCGATACAAGGTATCAACTTCGCTATATGGTAAAGTGCCATGAAGTCCGAAATGTATTACATGTATATCCACCATGTTTGGACACTTGTTGATATACCTGAAGGCATTGTGCCTATTGGTAACAGATGGGTCTTCATGGTGAAGACATAAATGGATGGCAATATACAAACATACAAAGCTAGGCTTGTACCGAAAGGGTATCGTCATCAACATGGTATTGATTACGACGAAACCTTTTATCAATTGTCATGATTAAATCCATTCGGATAATTCTTGTGATTGCTGCTTATTTCGATTATGAAATATCGCAGATGGACATCAAAATCGTTTTCCTTAACGGAAACCTTTTGGAGGATGTTTACAAACAACATCCTGATGGTTTTGTCATACCAAAATATGAAAACAAGGTTTGCAAGTTAAATCGATCCATTTATGGATTGAAGCAAGCATTGCGTTCTTGGAACTAACGTTTGATGAGATCATATTACAATACGGTTTCATTCAAAACGAAGATGATTCTTGTGTATATAAGAAGGTTAGTGGGAGCACATTGACAATGATTGTCTTATACTTCTTAGCAATGACATTCCCAAATTACAATCGGTGAGAGCTTGGCTTTCATTAAAATTCTCCATAAATACTTGGGAGTGGCAACCTTTATTCTAGGAATAAAGATCTACTGGGATAGATCTAAAAGTTGTTGGCACTCTCTGAGAACTCGTACATTGAAAGACATGTACGCGACCTGGTTTCTCATATGCTTTGAGCATTTAGAGTCATAATCAGGCCGATCCAGATGATGGTCACTGGACTGATGTTAAGAACATCCTTAAGAATCTTAGACAAACTAAGGATGCTTTCTTAAGTTATGGAGAAGGAGAACTTGAGATGACTAGGTTCACCGTTGCAAGTTTCCTAACCGATAATGGCGACTGTAAGTCACAATAAGGGTAAATATTTTATTTGAACAACGGAACAGTGAGCTGGAAATCTTCCAAGCAAGATATTGTTGCTGATTCAACAAAAGGGGATTATATTGCTGCAGCTGAGGCAGCAGAAGAAGCATTTTGGATCTATAAAATTCCTAATTAGATTAGGAGTAGTTATGTTAGTAGCTGAGTTAGGCTACAGCACAGGCTAAAGAATTACGGTCTCATCAACGATCCAAGTATGTACTTCGACAGTTTTATCGGATTCGTTAGATCATACATCGTGGCAATGTGATGATCGAATAAATCGCATCAGATGATAACCTTGTAAACCCGCTGGCGAAAGCGATATCTCAGCATAAGCATAAGCGACCCGTACATAGTTCATGTGTTAGACACTTGAGTAATTAGCTATAGGCCAAGTGGGAGATTGTTGGACAATTATGACCCATAGCATCACTATTTTGTAAATGACATGGTGTTCTTGTACAAAATTAACTATGTGACAAAGGAAATTGCTCTTTTATCATTTGTAATTGGATTACCTGGATATATAAATGATAAAAGTCCATATGATTAGTACCAGATTAATAAGATATGCGACAGTATTAATCCACAAAAGGTTTAATCATTAAATATCCATAGTCGTAGTATTATCGAGACTGGACATCGATAATGCGGAATAGGCTAGTATTACACTTGTGCGCATTATGGAAGCTTAACGGCATAGTTCTCATATATTTAAGTATAGGATACTTATGCAAGTGTAATATGAGGTTCTATTTACCGATGGTACGGGAATAGCTTCGCTCAGGATAGACCTCTCAGAATCTCATTGGTAGTATGACTATGTGTCTATGGGAATCCGAATCAGGGTAGGTGTATTTGGTCTTAACCTAAGACTTGCATCGCTAATACTTGCGACAATCAGTATACTTTGGTTTTGGTCGTCCGGGGTTTTAACAGGTTATGTGTATGCCTCTTCTGGGTATACTGAGAATCCTAGTGTATTGGGTGTGATGTCAAGATGGAAGTATCACTTCAGTCATATGGAGATAATGATCACGCAGGGATATGAAACTGGTACTCTTAAGTACTGCAGTCATCGGGATAATATGACTAGGTCATGATTATCCGATTATAAAGACTAGTTGCCAATGATCCGATATATGCTTCGTACGGGGCAAACACAATTCCAGCCCCAGGCCTAGCATGTGACATCCGATATTGGATCGTTATACGCAATACTTAGTATATTATGCCTGATAAAGATTATATATTCCTTTAAAGAATATTTATGGAGAATTGGGTAGGCACGGTAATTTTCTAGAAGCCAACCATGTCTTGTAAATCGGTAAGGATATGGTACTGGGTACGTACTTGTTCAGATAGTCTGATGACCGTATTTACTGACAACATATCCAGGGATCTCTTAGGTCGCTTCCTAAAGATTCACCGATGATATTTGACTCGAACAGAATTAATCTAGGATTAATTAAGAGACATATATACCCATTATGTATGTGATTTACATATGATACGGCCCTTCGCCTCACTGTATCCCGACCATTTGACCTAGGGTATGGAAAGTGTCTACACATATAGTCAAAGGTATGATGTTGATAGTGTCATGAATCATGCTAACCCAAGAATCTCACACGATTCTTCCGCTGCGGCCACAGTCTCAAGCACTGATCACACATATCAACCCACGAACTGGAATACTACTTACTCCTATAAGAAAATATTATCCGAGAGAGTGGCGATTCTCTGTTGTATCTTTACAAAATTCATTTGTCTCAACAAATGACCTAATCATACCCTTATGACCGGATCTTTTGAACCGGGAAAGGAGAATGTCGAATTCATTTGATCCACACATAATATTGTAAAGACCTCAAGTCTAAGGACTAGTCATACAATCGATACATGAAAGGTCTCACAGACACATGGGATAAACACTCCATGTGTAAACTTTCGGTGGTCAGTTCGATGGACACGAGCAACTCATGCATCCATGTGATACACCAAGCGAACGGATCTCCGCTAGTAGCCTATGAGATCGGCTACCTCACTTAAGGGTGGATCATATCATCATGCTAGTCTCTCCGCTTTGTGAACGCCCAGATTATTCACAAAACTATGACTAGGAACATTTGAGAGTAATGATTCTCATATGGCATGGAAGCAATCATCTTATTACTCTAAGGGCTTTATTACAGTGTTTGATGATTCATATAATTTATGTAAGACACGTATAATAAAGATTTCCATTTTATTAATTAATGAAAATAATGCAAATACATTTACATATAGCTCATCCACAAGTTGGGTATAGGCCATATCCCTAACAATCTCCCACTTGCATTATAACCAACTAGTATGAATCTGGACATCATACTCTTGGGTGTGCCTATCATGCTTTTGTTGAGTCAGACCTTTAGTCAGAGAATCTGCAAGATTATCTTCTGTGGGTATTTTCTCTATAATAACTTCTTTTCTCTCAACAATCACCCTGATGAGATGAAATCTCCTGAGTACATGCTTGGATTTCTGGTGGGACCTTGGTTCCTTTGATTGAGCAATGAAGCTCATGTTGTCACAGTACATCGTGACGCCATTCTTTATCGCGGGAAGCACTTCCAGCTCCGTGATGAACTTCTTTATCCAGACTGCTTCTTTAGCTGCCTCAGATGCTGCAATATACTCGGCTTCAGTGGTGGAGTCCACTGTAGTTAACTACTTTGAGCTTTTCCAACTGACAGCTCCGTCATTCATAGTAAACAGATATCCTGTTTGCGATCTGATGTCATCCATATCGGTCTGAAAGCTCGCATCATAGTAACCAATGACTTTCATCTCAGAACAATCTAGGTATGTCAAGAACACATCCTTAGTTCTTCTCAGATACTTAAGGATTGTTTTTACAGCTGCCCAGTGTTGCTCACCAGGATTTGCCTGATACATGCTTGTTATGCTAAGAGCATAAGAGACATCAGGTCTTGTACATAGCATGGCGTACATGATCGATCCTATTGCTGGAGCATAAGGGATCATACTCATACGCTCTCTATCTGAATGAGTATGTGGACATTGCTCCTTAGATAAATTGATTTCATGACAAGTAAGTAAATTACCTCTTTTGGAATCTTCCATTTTGAATCTTTTCAACACTTAATCTATGTACGTAGATTGAGAAAGTCCTAACAACCTCTTAGATCTATTACGGTAGATCTTAATGCTGAGGATGTAGGCTGCTTCTCCCAAATCTTTCATGGATAAATTCTAAGATAACCATTGCTTGGTGGCTTGCATCATAGGGAATATCATTCCCGATGATTAATATGGCATCGACATATAATACAAGAAATATAACAGCACTCCCACTACTTTTCCTGTAAACACAAGGCTCGTCTACAATTTTGATGAAGTCAAATTCTTTGATTGTCTCATCAAATCATATATTCCAACTTCTGGAGGCTTGCTAAGTCCATAAATGGATCGTTTAAGCTTGCATACTTTAGTATGATCATCCTTAGATGCAAACCCCTTAGGTTGTGTCATATAGACTTCCTCTACGAGGTTCCCATTAAGGAAAGCTGTTTTGACATCCATCTGCCAAATCTTATAATCAAAGTGTGCAGCTAGTGCCAGTAAAATTCGAATGGACTTTATCATTGCAATAGGTGAGAAGGTTTCGTCATAGTCAATTCCTTGGATTTGTCTATAACCTTTCGCCACAAACCTAGCCTTATTGGTTTGGATGTTGCCTTTTGCATCATTTTTACGCTTGTAAATCCACTTGCAGCCTATGGGTTTTATCCCTTCAGGTGCATCCACCAAGTCCTAGACTTGATTCTGATACATATAGTCTATTTCGGATTTCATGGCCTCAAGCCACTTGACTGAATCAATGTCACGCATTGCTTCGTCATAACTGGTGGGATCGTCATTATCAATGACCTGATCATGTTCCTTATCAATATGGAAACAATATCTTTCAGGCTCATATCTTTCACTACCAGGCCTTCTAAGTTCATAACCTTGTGGTTGTTCTGTCCCTGCCCTTTTGAGGGGCCTGGGGTTTAGTTCTATGTTAATTTGTTCTTCTCGTACCTCATCTAGGTCAAGTCTACTCCCATTATATTTCTTGAGAAGGAATTCATTCTCTAGAAATTTAGCATTTCTTGAGACAAATGTCATTTGTTCATTTGGGACGTATAACACGTATGCTCTTGAGTTCAAGGCATATCCTACAAACTTACATTTAACTGCCCTATCATCCAATTTGTTAGTTTGTGTGAGCTTAACATATGCGTCACATCCCCAAACTCTTAGATAACTAAGACTAGGACGTTTCCCAGACCATAACTCATATGGTGTTTGACTAATAGTCTTGGAAGGAACTTGGTTTAGTAGTAGTGTTGCAGTTTCTAAATCAAGACCCCAAAATGAAAGAGGTTGATCCGTGTCTGGCATCATTGATCATACCATATCTAATAATGTCCGATTTCTCCTTTCGGAGACCCCATTATGCTGTGGAGTTCCCGGAGGAGTCCACTGGGAAACAATGTCATTTTCTCTCAAGTAATCTTGAAATGCGTCGCTTAAGTATTCACCACCTCGGTCAGACCTTAGTGACTTAATACTTTTATTAAGCTGGTTTTCTGCTTCAGCTTTAAAGTCTTTGAATTTCTCAAAGGCTTCAGATTTGTACCGTATAAGGTACACATACCCATATCGCGAGTGATCATCGATAAAGGTAATGAAGTAGGAGAATCCACCTCTAGCGGTGACTGAAATTGGTCCGCATACATCAGAGTGTATGAGTTCTAATGTCTCTGTTGTACGCTGTCTTTTATCTTTGAAGGGTAATTTGGTCATTTTACCAAGTAAACAAGACTCACAAGTTCCATAAGGTTCATATTTGAAGGGTCTGAAATATCCATCCTTATGTAGCTTAGTTAATCTTGTTTCATTGATATGACCTAAGCGACTGTGCCATGGAAGTGATTTTTTTGAGATTATTCGAGTTAAGGTTGTATATATTAGAGGTTGAACATTCTTTGTTAGTTTGTAAGACATAGATACCATTATTCAAAATACCATCTCCATATTTTATTTCATTGAAATAAATAGAACATTCATTACAACTTATTAGGCATGAAAAGCCTTTATTACATAAAGAAGAAATTGAAATGATGTTCTTTACTAGAGAAGGTACATAAACACATTCTTCTAAGTCTAAAACTAAACCATTCGGCAAAACTAATGAATAAGTCCCCACGCACAATGTAGCCAGTTTTGCTCCATTACCCATGCGTAAGTCAACCTCCCCATGACGGAGTCTCCTACTATTTTTAGGCCCTGCACATTGTTACACAAGTGAGTCCCACAATCGGTGTCAAGCACCCAAATGGAAGGTTCAGAGTTTTGAGAATATAGTTCAATCATATACAACATACCTGAAGCATTGGGCTTCTTGGCCTCTTGGGCTTCCCTAGCTTCCTTGGCTTTCAAGGATCTGCAGTCTTTCTTCCAATTACCCTTCTTTCCAGAAAAGAAACATTTCCCCTTTCCCTTTTTATTCTTCAGCTTACCATTGGGCTTTAGGTGATCTGGAGCCTTGGCCTTGCCCTTATTTTTCTTTGGGCCTCGTGGCTTCAGGTCCGTACCCGTAAGCATGAAGGAGGTTTTAATCTCCAGTTTCAAGTCCTTCTCTGCTTGCTTTATCAGATTGTACAATTCTGCTAAAGTAGCTTCTTTATTAGACAAATAAAACTGCATAATAAAGTTAGAGAAGTCTTTTGGTAAGGACTGAAGAATTAGATCGTGACCTATCTCATGATCCATGATGAACCCGAGGTTGGCCAATTTTTCAATATGGCCAATCATCTTAAGAACATGTCCACTAACATATCCTTCCTTATACCTTGTTTGGAATAAGGCACATGACACTTGGAATCGCACGGTATGAACGGAAGTTTCATACAACACCTTTAAGTGAAAGATGATGGTTTGAGCATCCATATCTTCGTGAGCTTTCTGAAGTTTGTCCGACATAGAGCCAAGTATTATTCAAACTGCTTGATCATCATCATCGACGTGTTTCTTCCAAGCATCAAATTTATTTTGGTCAGCATCTTCTGCAGGTTCAGGGGGAAATGGTCTTTCAAGAAAATAGAAAATTTTTTCTTGTCGTAAGACAATTTTAAGGTTTCTAAACCTGTCATTGTAGTTGTCCCCTTTGAGCTTATGTTCATCAAGGATGGAACGAAGTGATATTCTGTTTGCCATTTGAATGTTTGTGAAATATTTTAACCCACCTGTTAAGAGAGAATCTTAAAATTAGGAATATGTTTTCATTAATGTTTCATAATAACATGGGCTTTTAATATTATGGAGTTGCTCCCTCAATTGTTTTAAAATTTTAAGCAAATCGCATCAACCCCAATATGATGGATTTCTTGTGGGCAAGGATGCCATTATCATCATTTCACAACTCCGACTAGGGTCGGTCGTTATAAAATAAGATAATTAGGTAGGTTCCCAACCAATTTAGGATATAAATCATAATCCCTTGATCATTGGGTTGGGCAATCAAACATGTCATAGCTTATGCTAGTCCTTGTGGACACCTAATATTTTCCACTAAGTTATAAGACCACGCCTAAGGCTCGCTGCGTCTTATGACTCAAAAAAGTCAAACCATTGTCAATAGTACGATTTAGGGACAAATTGGTATTGGTCAGTCTGGTAAAGCCTAATCCTGCCTATACGATTTAAGCGCTTTGGGTCTATACTTTACAATGGGACGCAAATTTTAGACTTAAATTATTGTTGAGGATTTTAGCAAGTTTAAGTGAATAACTGTCAAATGGATTCCTCTATTGAAAATTCCCCAGAGGGTGGGTGGAGAGAACTCTCTTAAATACCCTTACCTCTTATGCTCTTATTGCCTTGGTGACAGGAATAAACAATAGATTCTCCAAATTAGTCCAACACTTTAATATATTTTAAGGTAAGCTTTGAGTAAATGATTATCTAGATGTCTTCACAGCTTTTCCTTTTGGCTATAAAAAGGTAGTGAGTGAAGGAAGACACCAAATCATTATCTAACTCTAGTAATACCTTTGGTTGAATTAACTTTAGTTTGGAAAGTTTTATTAACGCCTTGGTCCCACCCCAGTTGTATCTTTTATAATGTATTTTATTATAAACAAGTGATTTATATTTATTAGCCTTAAAGGTAATAAATCTCTAAGTTCGTCACGGAAAAATTACTTAGCTAAGGGATAAGCAATACATTCGTTATTTCCTTAGAAAGTCTCTAGATGCTTGCACCGTAAAATAATCATGCCAATTCTAATCATACATAGAATCATCAAGCATATGAGTTTTAATATGTTGGAATTATTTTAGGCAATAAATAACTTTGATTAATATTTAATTATGATATTGCATTTTATTTTAATCAAATAAATTTACTATTCATATTTTTTACAGATGCGTGAAATTTAAATGAAATTTCATAATTCAAATCTTAACCAAATCATGTAAAACTTGTGCCTGAAAGTAATTTCAGGGTGTTAGCTTTCCAACGAGCTTTTACACACCCAATTTCGAGTTCAAATGAGAGAGAACTAATCAAAACAAAAACGACGCGCTGATACCACTGTTGGGAAGCGGCCGCGAGTGCGCATCGGAAAATTAAAAATTATGAAGCCGCTATCCCTTTGCCGAATACCCATTTTTTTTTATTATTCTACAAGCCTAGGCATGTTACTATATATTCTAAGCATAAAAACTCATAAAACATGCAAAGAACATAAACCTAAACATGCTAACTATCATAAGAACTCTAATTAAAATAAAGAAAGAAAAAGACTTACTTGAACCGAAGACTCCTCCAGTCCACCCTCTAATCTACAAGCTTTTCTCGAACTCAGGAAGCTCTTCCACGTTCCAAAAATCCACCCAAGTGTGTGGCCTCCAAAGGTGCACACACCAAAGCCAAAACTCAACGGCAAGACTACGCCTTGAGTGCACGGGTATTTTGCCCTTGGTGCTAGCCTAGGCAAATACCTCAAAACTTTTAACTTGAGATTCCTCTAGTCAATTAGACTTAAGGATCCTCAAAATCAGTGGCTTACTCTTAAACTTTAGAGTTGCTCACTTATATAAACCCAAGATATGAAAGGTTTTGGTGTAAATATTTGTAAAGAATTCTTTGGGTTTATATAGGTGCTCCAAAGACAACAAAATTAATTAAGAATCCGATGTGGGATAAATGCTAATTAAATCTTAGTCATTGGATCTTAATATAGTGGTTTAATGAGATTATAAACCCTAATAAGAGTTTGGGCCGAATTGGAATTCAAAACAAATAAAAAAATTTAAAATTAAAATTAAAAAAAAACGCAGATTTTTTTATTTATTTTCTTATTCATTTTTCCAATTCCCAAAGTGCCCCTATCGTCATTCACCAATCCCTAAGCCGCTTTGGAACCTCATAAATGATCTGTTCAATAATTAAACACATTGAACCATTTATGAACAATTCCTACAGCAATTATATATGTTGTTAAATTTGTACTGTGCACTGTTAACCATTGATTTCGACTTTGTTGTGTGTGACCTTTTGGGATCCCCTCAAGTTGGACATGAAATGAATCGTGATAATTTAATCGAACATAAATTATCCTCCGATCAAATGGTCATTCGATTTCAATGACCAAGATTGACATCTAGCAATATGCCAAGGCCCACAAATGAGAAAGAAATATATATACCCATTTTGTATGCGATTTACATATGATACGGTCCCTCACCTCACTGTATCCCCACCATTTGACCTAGGGTATGGAAAGTGTATACCCATATAGTCAAAGGTATGATGTTGATAGTGTCATGAATCATGCTAACCCAAGAATCTCACATGATTCTTCCGTTGCGGCCACAGTCTCAAGTACTGATCACACATATCAACCCGCGAACTGGAATACTACTCTTATAAGAAAATATTATCCGAGAGAGTGGCGATTCTCTGTTGTATCTTAACAAACTTCATTTGTTTCAACAAATGACCCAATCATACCCTTATGACAGGATCTTTTGAACCGGGGAAGGAGAATGTCAAAGTCATTTGATCCACACATAAGATTGTAAATACCTCAAGTCTAAGGACTAGTCATACAATCGATACATGAAAGTTCTCATAGACACATGGGATAAACACTCCATGTGAAAACTTTCGGTGGTCAGTTCGATGGACACGAGAAACTCATGTATCCATGTGATACACCAAGCGGACGGATCTCCGCTAGTAGCCTATGAGATCGGCTACCCCACTTAAGGGTGGATCATATCATCATGCTAGTCTCTCCGCTTTGTGAACGCCCAGATTATTCACAAAAATATGACTAGGAACATTTGAGAGTAATGATTCTCATAAGGCGTGGAAGCCATCATCTTATTACTTCAAGGGCTTTATTACAGTGTTTGATGATTCATTAATTTATGTAAGACACGTATAATAAAGATTGTCATTTTATTAATTAATGAAAATATTGCAAATACATGTACATATAGCCCATCCACAAGTTGGGTATAGGGCATATCCCTAACACTAGGAACACTAATAAATAATTCATTGTGGCCAATAGAAAGGAGTATGATTATAGACACTGCATTTTTGCATAAAACTCAGTGATGAGCCTCGTATGGAGGCACTACCCTTTAAGTTGCGGAAGTCGCAGGAAACAGACGTCGGAAGGGAAAAAATCAAGAAATAAATACATCAACAAATTTAACTCGCTATTTGGCCTCAAGTCCGCTCAATTAATCCCTGTTTTAAAATATTAAGCCTCGAACCCCCGCACCCATCCAAAGCCACATGCCCAAGCCCAAAGAACCAAGCCTTCAAGCCCAATCCAAAATAATTAAAACACGTAAAACACATATCTAAATTAAATCAAATCCAATTAAATTAAAAACAAATCAAATTAAATCAAATCAAATCCACATTCCTAAATTAAATAAATCACATTCCAAATTAAATAAATCACATTCCAAATTAAACAAATCAAATCAAATCAAATTAAATCCCCATTATTGCATGATCCTTGTTTCATTCTTAGGCGAGGAAAACCCTAGCCCAATCTTATAAAAAAGGACGCTCACTCTCTCTACCCTGGACGGCAATCACAAAAACAAGCCATAGTTCTTCTTTCTCTCTCTTATCTCTTCTCTCTCCACAAACACAACTCTATCTCGGCTCTCTCTTCCTCTTTCTTCTCTCCACTCTCTCGGACTTCACCTTGCCCAGCCAAAACAAATAAACCCTAATACTCACTCAGCAGCTAGCATACCCACTCCCATCTGCCTCTCTCTCATCACTCATTCTCAGACCACAAACAAGCCAATAAACTCTAGCTACGCAAAAGACACACTCACATACGTCAAAATCATAAACCATCACCCCCCTGCCAGCCTGCCGACCAAGAATAAACAAATGCACAACCCATACACGCCTTAAACCTCAGCCACCTCACGTTCGACTTTCAACAAAACACCCTACACATCCTTCCATCACTGGCTCTTGTCTCTCGCTCCCCACACTAAACACACACACACAAACCCTAGAGAATGCACCACAAACCAAAGCTCATCCTTTCTCCCTCAACTAGCCGATAAACAATAACAAGCAAACATGGACTCTCTCTCTAACCTCACAAAAACCAGAAACCCTAGCAACCCTCTTCTCTCTCTCTTCACGCCTTAAGCCCCCACTAACTCATCTTGGCAATCAATACCCTTCTCGACACACAGGCCTCATGCCCTTTACACACAACTCACTCTCGGTAGTGACACAGCTCACAAACCCTAAAGCCTCTTTTTTTTCTCTCAAGAACGCACAGCCTCTCCACTCTCTCCTCTCTCACACACCACAAGCTCATACGGCTAACCTTGATATTTCTCTTCTCGTCAACCAAAAAGAAACAAACAAAGCAAGCCCCATGACCGACCAAAATTAAGCCACCCACTAACTCTCACACATACGTAAACAACGACAAACCATGCAGCCCTACACGTAGCCATAAAACACGTAGACTCGGCAATAACAAATAACCACCAGCAAGCCACAAGTACACTCCCCCCTGACCGAATAGATCCAACCAAAACATAACCCAGAAACATTCCTTAAAATAGTCCCCGAACACCCCCTGAAAATAGTCCAAAAATAATGAGCGAAAAGAGCGAGTGAAAACAGAGAAAATAGAGAAAATAGCGAGCGAAAACAGTGAACCAATGAAAATAGCGGAAATAGTGAACCGGTGAAAAACAACAGAAACACTAACCCTTCCGGTGACGTCCCAACGCACTCCCGAGAAGTGACTTAAAAGGTAAGACCTGAGGGAACCCTTTATTATATTTTATTTTTTCGTCCTAGAAACGGCATGCTTGGTTGGACGTGGAATACGTCCAACCGGGTATGCAAAGTCCTACATTAAAAATGGCCAAGTTCTTTGGTCACATATTTATTATTCCGCATTTATTTTGCATTATTAATCTTTTATTATTTCGCATTTAATTTCCGTTTATTATTATTTTATTATTTCGCATTTGTTTTGTTCTCTTCGGTTATTTATAGTTATATGCATTATCATACTTCATGCATGTCAACATTGGGTTAGTGATTGAGTGTTGCCACTTGTGGTATATCGGATGGAAACCCAGACGTAAATTCCATAGCCGAATCCGAATGGTCGGTAATGCGGTCTGTACTTGGGATACAACGCCACGTACCGCTACGGGAAACACTCATGCACGTGTTTATGTGATTATAGATGTCTTTTTTGTGATCTCGTTCGAACACGTTTCTGAACGCTACTCGAACATGTGCATCATGTTTACCATTCGAACACGTTTACAAACGCTACTCGAACACGCACACACTGGACAGATTCTTTCCTCATGTTTCATGCATATCTGCCTCTATGGTTATTCCTTTCTGCAATCATGTGCTTAAATATCCCTTGTAGTATGCTTCCATTATTTCTATTAATGTTCATGGGTATGCAAACTTATGTGTTGATTAAATTATCTTGCATGTGCTGCATAAGACTTGGTTATACTATTGCATAAATCTTTTCATTACAATTGGCATAAGTAAGGGACCATTTCGAATCCAACGGTTTGAGGTCTTCCCTTGTGAGGGGTGACTGCGGCCTTAAATGATTTCCCAGTTCACACTGGGTGGCGACTCCATTTTATTTCTCCGGTTTAGTCCCCCATGGGCTACTCCATACTCCCGACCGGGCCGCGAGCCTGGAACAGCGTCACCGATTTCTATGTCCTATAGTCTGGCGACTCCACTAGGGATAGAGAATTGGCCCCGAAATAATGTCTTGTAATGTTTGTGATTTTTGCTTTAGTTAACCGTGTCTACAAGTGGGTTGGGACCAAAGGGTTTAACCAAAGGCATTATTAGAGTTAGATAATGATTTGGTGCCTTCCTTCACTCACTACCTTTTTATAGCCAAAAGGAAAAGCTATGAACACACCTAGATAATCATTTACTCAAAGCTTACCGTGATGGACTAATTTGGAGGATCTATTGTTTATTCTTGTCACCAAGGCGATAAGAGCGTAAGAGGCAAGGGTATTTAAGAGAGTTCTCTCCACCCTCCCTCTGGGGAATCTTCAATAAGAAATCCATTTGACAGTCATTCATTTATCATCACTCGTTGGCACGTACCTTAGGGTATAAAAAAGGTGCGCTCACTTGGTCGCTCGAACCCTTGAGTGGGGAGACCTAGTTATGGGCAACCCTTCACCGGTGAGAGCCTTTGTCTATACTCATATAAACCCACATGTGAACCATAGTTGTATGACCTATAGAAGCCACCCTTTTATGCTTGTGTTTGGGACAATCATCATTTGGATTCAGTTGGACTTCTTATCATGAGATGTAAACTTGTTGGGCCATTTAAACTAGGATGAGTTTATGTCTTATGACAATTGGGTAAAAAGCTTCTAAAATGTTGATGGGCCACTTTGTGTTTGGGCCTCCTTTCATTTGAAATTGTTTAGCCACGTCATTGCAAAGGTGTAAACCTGTTGGGCCTTTTGCAACTGTGACAAGTTTACACCTCGCAATAATATGATTGAATGTTTTGAAATGATAATGGGCCAACTTGTATGAAAACCTTGATGGGTTTAGAAAGTCCAAACATGACACAAATATGCTAGAAGCATGAGTTCGATATCCGTACTAGCTTTCATCCAGAAAGGATACGCCTCGTTATGACATATTTATTTACTTTGGATACGTCCAAGTTCATCCCCATGACCGCGGTTACTGAAAGCCCAATTCGTCATTTCTAGACAATGGTATGACCCCATAATAGGCTTAGTCCATGTTGTAAATGGGTGGCCTTTGTCTTTTACCAGAGGAAATGGACTGAGGTAGCCAAGGTTCACCCCGTAACATAAGAGAGAACGATTTTGTGTACCCCACATTGGTGCATAAAATAAGCCATACCTGGGACAGAAATGGACTTACCACGAGTGTGGGAGATATAAGGTCGGAAGGATATTTGTTATTTTGATAACCACTTGTATATCATGCATCTCATGCATACACGTATCATGTTAACCCCGTGTCTTAAAAGCCATCATAGATATCCGTTGGGTTAGGAAAAAGAAGACTTGTCAAGAAGAGTTTAGCAAACATGGATAACGGGGAAAAGGAAACCGAGGAACAGAAAATTTCACGGCAAGGATAGAAAGACCATTGTGAAAAAGGAAAAAAAAATCATTTGTTTTCAGTCCTTAATGGTTATGCATGAGTCCGATGATGAAATTGATTGCTTCAGGGTGAAATCTTATAAATGATAAACTTTTGATGTGCTTTTATCTGATACTTTGAGTAGTTGATCTATGTTAGACTCGTAAGCACTTATTTATAGGTTCTTATCAATGAGAACCTGAGTAGTTGGCAAGATGACTAGTTGAAGAAATTGTAGGTCGATGAATGACTGTTCGCCTAAATGTATATCCTGATTTGCTTGTGTTATGATGTGTGGTATGGTTGAAAATAAAAGAAAAGCCTCTTAAGAAAAGAATTGAACCACCTATAACCGATAAGCGTGAAGCTACCCATGGGCGAGTATTAGGACCACCATGAGGAGAAATCCTACATTAAAGGGTAGGTGTGTTGAAAAGAAAAAGAAAAAAAAAAGAAGTTCAAAACGAAAAGAAAAAAAAAAAGACAAAAGAGAAAGAAAACCATACCAAAATGAGCACAGAAAAGCAACTGCAAAGCGTAATTGAGATATCTAGGTTGGTTTGATCCATCGACCAGAAATTTGAAACAAAATCATTGAGTTGGCTTACCTAGGAATCGAGCTGTAAAAGAACCTTTGCACACACACACTTTGAGTCTGGCTTAGATCATTTATTCAAAGACTTGGATTTGAGTTGCATTTAGTGTTTTGAAGGTTCTCTGGTTTCATTACTGGGCATCCTTTGAGGACAATAATATGTGTAACTATTGGGACTATTTCGTAGAATGTAATATAGTGTGATGATATGGAGTGACACATCATGTAGCCCACCTTGACCTAGTGCAAACAGTAGAGAGCAGAAAGCTAAGCCAAGTCTGGGGGTGACCAATCTACCACCCCGCGAATAAGGGATATATCGAGAACTTGAGCCATGAGACAAAAAAGGAATGACTAACCACCAGAAAAGAACTGGCAGAAGGAAATTATAAGCCGACCCAAGGGGCGATCAAAGATTTTTGTAGGCGATAAGCACCGAGGAGCACAAGGAAGACCTAACCCATCGGAATAGGAAACACATCCATGCATACATGCATACACGTCACATGCACGCATTTTTTGTTTTGTTTTTGTTCGCATGTTTTGAAGAAAGGGAAAAATCGGCACATTATCAGTAGTTTTCGGGAATGAATCCCAAGGTCGAGGCCCACACTATCAGCAGTATCGGGAATGAATCCCAGGGTCGAGGCCCACACTATCAGCAGTTTCGGGAATGAATCCCAGGGTCGAGGCCCACATTGTCAGCAGTTTCGGGAATCCCAGGGTTGAGGCCCACACTATCAGCAGTGTTGGGAATGAATCCCAAGGTCGAGGCCCACACTATCAGCAGTTTCGGGAATGAATCCCAGGGTCGAGGCCCACATCATCAGCAGTATCGGGAATGAATCCCAGGGTCGAGGCCCGCATTATCAGAAGCCCAAGGAATAAAGCCCAGGGAACAAAGCCCACTCTCTACACAACTCGGGAATAAAGCCAATAGGTGGTTCGGGAATAAAGCACAGGGGTCAAAAGTACCTCGCCATCACATTCAGCACAGTTTGGGAACAAAGCCCACTCTCTACATAGCTCCGGAACAAAGCCCACAGTCAGCTTAATTTGGGAACAAAGCCCACAGGTGGTTCGCGAACAAAGCCCAGGGGTCAAAAGCACCTCGCCATCACATTCAGGACAGCTCGGGAACAAAGCACACAGTCAGCTCAATTCGGGAAAAAAGCCCACAGGTGGTTCGGGAACAAAGCCCAGGGGTCAAAAGCACCTTGTCACCACATTCAACACAGTTCGGGAACAAAGCCCACTTTCTACATAGATCATGAATAAAGCCCACAATCAGTACGATTCAGAAGTGGACAACAACTATCACATCAGCGACGCCTCAGGAATGAGGTTTAGCATCCCGGGAATGGCGCTCCGGGAATGGAGCATGGTTCGGAAGTGGACCACACCTATCACATCAACGACGCCTCGGGAATGAGGTTTTGCATGCCGGGAATTGCACTCCGGGAATGGAGCATAGTTCGGGAATGGACCATAACTATCACATCAGTGACGCATCGGGAATGATGTTTAGCATGTCGGGAATGGCACTCCGGGAATGAAGCATGGTTCGGAAGGGGACCATAACTATCATATCAGCGACGCCTCGCGAATGAGGTTTAGCATGCCGGGAATGGCACTCCGGGAATAGAGCATGGTTCGGGATTGGACCACAACTATCACATTAGCGACGCCTCAGGAATGAGGTTTAGCATGCCGGGAATGGCGCTCCAGGAATGGAGCATGGTTCGCGAATGGACCACAACTATCACATCAGCGACACATCGGGAATGAGGTTTAGCATGCTGGGAATGGCGCTCCGGGAATGGAGCATGGTTCGGAAGTGGACCAAAACTATCACATCAGCGACGCCTTGGGAATGAGGTTTAGCATGCCGAGAATGGCTCTCCGGGAATGGAGCATGGTTTGTAAGTGGACCACGACTATCACATCAGCGACGCCTCGGGAATGAGGTTTAGCATGCCGAGAATGGCGCTCCGGGAATGGAGCATGGTTCGGAAGGGGACTGTTGGACAATTATGACCCATAGCGTCACTATTTGTACAGATCACGGTGTTGTTATACAAATGAACTATGTGACAAAGGAGATTGCACTCTTATCATTTGTGATTAGATCACCTAGATATATAAATGATGAGAGGTCCCTATGATTTGTTCCTGGACAGAGAATGATATGAGACAGTATCAGTCCATGAAGGATAAATCATTAAATATCCCTAGTCAGAGTATTATCGAGATTGGACATCGATAAATACGTAAAAGACTAGTATTACACTTGTGCGCGTTTGTGATGGCACAACGGTATAGTTCTCATATATTTGGGTATAGGATACTCATGCAAGTGTAATAGGAGGTTACCGATGGTACGGGAAACAGCTTCGCTCTGGATAGACCCCCCGTGGAATCCCATTGGTAGTATGACTATGTGTCTATGTGAATCTGCAATCAGGGTAGGTGTATTTGGTCTTAACCTGAGACTTGCACCGCTAATACATACGACAATCAATATACTTTAGTTGAGGTAGTTCAGGGCTTTAACCGGTTCTGTGTACGCTGATGCTGGGTATATTGAGAATCGTAGTGTGTTGGGTGTGATGTCAAGACGGAAGTGTCACTCCAGTCATATGGAGATGATGGTCACGTAGGATACGGAACTCGTTCTCTTAAATGCTCGAGCTATCGGGATATTATGACTAGGTCATGTATATCTGATTATAGAGACTAGTTACCAGACATCCGATATATGCTTCGTACGGGGCAGACACAATTCCAGCCCCAGGCCTAGCACGTGAACATCCGATAGTGGACAGAAATATGCAATACTTCGGTATACTACGCTTGATATAGATCACATATTCCTATAAGGATATTTCCGGAGAATTGGGTAGGCATGGCGCTTTGCTAGAAGCCAACCTTGTCTTGTAAATCGGTACAAACGTAGTACGAGGTACTTACGTGTTCGGATAGTCCGACGACCGTATTTACTGCCAACATATCCGGGGATCTCATGGGTCGCTTCCCGAAGATTCACCGATGATGTATGACTTGCACTTTAATTAATCTGGGATTAATTAGAAGAGAGAGATAAAATTATCTGGGATTAATTGCGGAGATATTTTATCTGGGATAAAATACTAATTAAAGAGAGAGAACGATTAATTTGGAATTAATCGATAAAATAATATATTCGATATATTATACGAAATTGGATTTCGACGCAGAATTAAAATTAGATTTTAATTCGGGCGAACGAATTAATTTAGAATTAATTCGTTAGCAATGTGAATAGTGATTTCACTAGGCGTAATCATTTAATTACGACGCGATGGAAAATTCGTTAATTTGGAATTAGCGAACCCGAGCCCGAGAGTGATTACGAGCGCATTCGTATTTCGAATTCGAGCGCGGCACGCAAGTCACATCAAGCGTCAAATCGCTAGTCGCATCAATCGTCAAATCACTTGTCACTTTGAGTGATGTGACATGACATGTTGTTACTTTGATAAAGTGACTTGATGTGAATAGTAAAAGTGATGGGTAAAAGGTGAAAAGCATTGATTGTCTTTTACTTTTGACTTTTTGGTATTAGGAAAAGTTTGGTATATATATTTTATTTGTTTTTGGAAAATAAATAAATAATATATATTACAATTTTTCTCTCCCTCCTTTTATAAAAATTCGGTCTTCTCTCTCTCTCCCTTGTGAGATACGGTTTTGGTCATTTTGGAGCCAAAATTTCTTCTTCCTTCTCTCTCGGCTTTGAGCCATTTTCATCTTCTTCTTCTCCATTTTCTTGGGCGTGAGAAGCAAGGATGAAGACTTAGTGCTAGCACACACACATGGGTTATATTATGGTGATAGGGAAACGAATTTATGAGCTTGGATTTGTTTTTGGAGCTTAAGCTTGGAGCTTCAATGGTGGTCTTCCATGGCCGAATCTTGAAGAAAAATGGAGCATCAAAACCGTGCACCCACTGCCCTAGGAACCCATGGCCGAACCTTCAACAAGGAGGAAAAGGCTTGTGTTCTTTGATGCATCAAATCCAATCATTGTGAGTATATGTTTCCGCCATTATCCTTTGATGTATTCATGCGTTTTTATGCTTGATTTTGATGATTCTTGGGACCTTATAAGAACTCAACAGGGACCACAACTATCACATGAGCGACGCCTCAGGAATGAGGTCTAGCTTGCTGGGACCTCTTGGGACCTTATATTCATTTCTGCATCATGTGCTTAAATATCCCTTGTAGTATGCTTCCATTATTTCTATTAATGTTCATGGGTATGCAAACTTGTGTGTTGATTAAATTATCTTGCATGTGCTGCATAAGACTTGGTTATACTATTGCATAAATCTTTTCATTACAATTGGCATAAGTAAGGGACCATTCTGAACCCAACAGTTTGAGGTCTTCCCTTGCGAGGGGTGAGTATAGCCTTAAATCATTTCCCAGTTCACACTGAGTGGCGACTCCATTTTATTTCTCTGGTTTAGTCCCCCGTGGGCTACTTCGTACTCCCGATCGGGCCGTGAGCCAGGAACAGCATCACCGATTTCTGTGTCCTAGAATGATTCAATGAATTACAGGAATTTATGAAGTTGGAGCTAACTCAGCAGTGAATACTAAGTTGGAGCAAATTTGCAAAAGCCTGGAAACATTTAGCACGCAAGTTGTAAACATCGCCAGAGCCACAAGTTCACCAAATGGTGGAGCACCATACCGAAACCAACATGAAGAAATTGTGAACTATGTCAACAATTTCAAAAGACAAGGAATAATCCATATTCCAACACCTACAATCCAGGGTGGAGGAATCATCCCAATTTTTCATGGAGCAACAATCCAGGGCAAAAGAACAATCCACCACCGGGATTCCAACAACAAAACAAAGGACATGAGTTTGAAAAAGAACCAGAAATGAAAGAATGTATTGCAGAGATGTTCAAAAAGCAACAAGCAGCATATGATGCTAGTTTTCAAAGCCAATCTGCTTCCATCAAAGCACTGGAAAATCAAATTGGACAACTGGCTAATGCTCAGAGTTACAGACCACCAGGAAATCTTCCTAGCAACACAGAACCAAATCCAAGGACCCAAGAGAATGAGCAATGTCAAGCCATTACTTTGAAAAGCGGTACTGAAATCAATAAAGATGTTGGAATCAATGCAACAATTGAAGAAGTTCCTAAAGATGCAGTTCCACAGATGGAGGAAAAAGAAGCAAAGGAAAAAGATCAAGAAAAATTCACTCTACCTCCACCTTTTCCACAGCATCTCCAGAAGAATAAACTAGACAAGCAATTTTCTCGATTCCTGGAGATCTTCGAAAAGCTGCATATCAACATTCCATTTACAGAAGCATTGGAACAAATGCCTAGCTATGCCAAATTCATGAAAGACATTCTATCAACATTCCACAAAGTCATGCATGCATTTTTGGCTTACCTGGTTCGTCGGCCATTGTAGGACTTACCTGTTGTTTTGCTGCTGGTGTGAGATAGTTCATCCCTGAATCGTTCTTGGTGTGAGATGGTTCATTCCCAAACTGTTACTGGTGTGAGATGGTTCATTACCGAACCGTTACTGGTGTGAGATAGTTCATTCCCAAACCGTTATTAGTGTGAGATGGTTCATTCCTGAATCGTTACTGGTGTGAGATGGTTCATTCCCGAACCATTACTGGTGTGAGATGGTTCATTCCCAAACCGTTACTAGTGTGAGATGGTTCATTCCCGAACCGTTCCGAGTTGAATTGATGATGAGGTGCTTTAACCCTTAGGTTTTATTCCCGAACCACCAAGTGGGTTTTGTTCCCGAATTGAGTTACGTTGATGGCAATGCGCTTTGACCCTTGGGTTTTGTTCTCGAACCACCGAGTGGGTTATGTTCCCAAATTGAGTTGAGTTGATGGCGAGGTGCTTTGACCCCTGGGTTTTTTTCCCGAACCACTGAGGGGTTTTTTTCTTGAATTGAGTTGAGTTGTTAATGAGGCATTTTGACTTATGGGTTTTGTTCCCGAACCACCGAGTTGGTTTTCTTCCCGAATTGAGTTGAGTTGATGGCGAGGTGCTTTGACCCCTAGGCTTTGTTCCTGAACCACCGAGTGGGTTTTATTCCTGAATTGCGTTGAGTTGATGACGAGGCGCTTTGACCCCTGGGTTTTGTTCCCGAACCACCGAGTGGGTTTTGTTCCCGAACTGAATTGAGTTGATGGCGAAGTGCTTTGACCCTTGGGTTTTGTTCCCGAACCACCGAGTGTGAGATGCTTTGATCTCTGGGTTTTGTTCTCGAACTGTGCAGAGTTTGTTGCCATTCCCGGTTGCTCATCCTCATTCCCGAGGAGTTGCTCGTCTTTGCCGTTTTTTCCGTTTTTCTTCAAAACCTGTGAACACAAAACAAATATTGTGTGTATGCGACGTGTATGCATGTATGCATGGATGCATTTCCTATTCCGATTGGTTTTCTTTTTCCTATTTGATGTCATCTTCGGTTAGGCATTCCTTGTGTTATAAGGTTTTCTTCGCCCCTTTAGGAATCATTTACCCACAAAAAGCCTTCGTCGCCCCCTGGGCCTACTTACAGTTTCCTTCTGATAATTCTCCTTTGGTGATTGTTCAATTATCTTTGGTTTCATGGATCAAGGTCCCATTGTGTCCCTTATCCGTGAGGTGGTAGACTGGTCGCCCCCAGACCTGGCTCAGCTTTCTGCTCTTCACTATCTGCATTGGGTCAATGTTGATTACGCCTTTGTGAAAGCGGTCTCATCCTTTTAGGATCATGTCTTCTGATTCCCAGATTTCTAATTGTGTCTTCTCCCTGAAATTGGACTCCATTGTCTGTCACTATGTAATGTGGCATTTTGTATCGACATATCATATTACAGGCCACGAAATAGTCCCAATAGTTACATATTTTATTGTCCTCAAGGAATGCCCAGTAATGAAACCAGAGAACCTTCAAAACACTCAATGCAACTCAAATCCAAGTCTTTGAATAAATCATCTAAGCCAGACTCACAGTGTGTGTGTGCGAAGGTTCATTTATAGCTTGATTCCTAGGTAAGCCAACTCAATGATTTCGTTTAAAAATTGGGATTAATGGGTCAAACCAACCTAGATGTCTTAATTATGCTCTACAATTACTTTCATGTGCTCAATGTGGTATGATTTTCTTTTTCTTTTCTTTTGTCTCTCTATATTTTTTTTCAACTCACTTACCCTTTAAGGTAGCATTTCTCCTCATGGCTGTCCTAATACTCTCCTATGGATAGCTTCACGCTTATCCGTTATAGGTGGTTAAATTTTTTTTTTTTTTATTTTTAGATACTTTTCTTTTATTTTCACCCATACCACACATCATAACACAAGCAAATCAGGAAAGACATCTAAGCAAACAGTCATTCATCGACCTGTAATTTCTTCAACTAGTCACATTGCCGACTACTCAGGTTTTCACTGCTAAAAACCTATAAATTAAGTGCTTACAAGTCTAACATAGATCAACTACTCAAAGTATCAGATAGAAGTACATCAAGAAACCTTAAAGCAAATAATTTCATCATTGGACTTATGCTTAACTATTAAGGATTAACAGGAAAAGACTCGAACAAATAAGTAAAATCAATGTCTTTATGATTAATAAATGCAGGATTACAATCGAATAAGATCAGGAAAATAAACATCTCTGTAATTTGCAACCTTGTCTTCTTCCGTCTTCTTACTTTCTTCAAACGTCAAATTCTCTAACTGCAATAGTTCATCTTCCAATTTATTTTCCTCTTTTGCAACCTTCTGTTTGTCACTGCTCGAGAAGTTTTCCCAGAAATCCCTCCTCTACTCTGTTTCATCTTTACTACTGGTGTCCCATATCCCCATGCGGGAAGCTTGGTGGTGGAGATTTTGGAGGAAAAAGCTGTCGGGTAGGCCGGAGTTGATCATGTAGGTAGGTAGAGGTTTATGTGTGTGTTGGGTTGTTCTTTTTCCGAGTTAGGTATTTTATGGGTGTCAATGAGGTGTTGGATTTCATACCTAAGGCGGGTACAGTTATCAGTTTCGTGGCCTTTTTACTGATGGAGGAAACAATTTAGGTTTAGGTCGAGGTAGTATGGCACAGGGTTTGGAAGTGGTTTAGGTTCTAAGGGATTTAGGAGTCCTTGCATCTTCATCTATTCAAACACATTTGACAAAGGTCTACCAAAATTGGATAATCCCATGTTTCTGATAGCGGCAACCTCAGAAAGAGCGGGCTTGGTCCCTGAAGGCCCCCTAATAGTCTTTCCATTCTAGCCGTAAAACTTTCTGTTCTTGGCTGTATGGGGTACGGTCAAACTGGCCATAGCGTTGGTCAAAGTTTATAGTTGCTCGGTAATTTTGGTGATGTCAGTTTCCAATTGATCCATGCAGGAACCTTCACTGTCTGACGTATTCATGCTTGCTAACCTTTTCTTGACAAGTCTTCCTTCTTCTCTATCCCAACGGATATCTATGATGGCTTTTAAGACAATGAGTTAGCATGATGTGTGTATGCATGAGATGCATATGGTTATCAAAACAGCATATATCCTTCCGACCTTATTCCTCCCACACTCGGGGAAGTCCATTTCTATCCTAAGTATGGCTTATTTTATGCACCAATGTGGGGTACAAAAAATCGTTCTCGCCTACGCTACAGGGGTGAACCTTGGCTACCTCAGTCCCTTTCCATCGGTAAAATACAAAGACCGCCCATTTACAATATTGACTACGCCTATTATGGGGATCGTGCTATTGTCTATAAATGACGAATTGGGCCCTTGGTAATCATGGTTGTGGGGATGGACTTGGTGTTGGACAATTATGACCCATAGCATCACTATTTGTAAAAGACATTGTGGTTTTTGTACAAATTAACTATGTGACAAAGGAAATTGATATTTTATCATTTTGTAATTGGATTACTTGAATATATATAAATGATAAAAGTCCATATGATTAGTACCGGATTAATAAGATATGAGACAATATTAATCCACGAACGGTTTAATCATTAAATATCCCTAGTCGTAGTATTATCGAGACTGGACATTGATAATGCGGAATAGACTAGTATTACACTTGTGCGCGTTATGGAAGCTTAACGGCATAGTTCTCATATATTTAAGTATATGATACTTATGTAAATGTGAAAGGAGGTTTTGTTAGCCGTTGGACCGGGAACAGCTTCGCTCTGGATAGACCCCTCGGAATCCCATTGGTAGTATGACTATGTGTCTATGGGAATCCGCATCAAGGTATGTGTATGTGGTCTTAACCTGAGACTTGCATCGCTAATACTTGCGACAATCAATACATTTTGGTTTTTGTCGTCTGGGCTTTAACAGGTTCTGTGTACGCCTCTTCTGGGTTTACGGAGAATCATAGTGTATTGGATGTGATGTCAAGATGGAAGTATCAATTCAATCATATGGAGAAGATGATCATGCAAGGATACAAAACTAGTACTCTAATATGCTGCAATTATCGGGATAGTATGACTAGGTCATGATTATCTGATTAAAGAGACTAGTTGCTAGTGATCCGATATATACTTCGTACGAGGCAGACACAATTCCAGCCCCAGGCCTAGCATGTGACATCCGTACTGGATCGTAATACGTAATACATAGTATACTATGCCTGATATAGATTATATATTCTTCGTTGAATATTTCTAGAGAATTGGGTAGGCACGGTGCTTTCCTAGAAGCCAACCATGTCTTGTAAATCGGTGAGAACGTGGTACGCGGTATGCATGTGTCGGATAGTCCAACAACCGAATTTACTGCCAACATATCTAGGGATCTCTTGGATCGCTTCCCAGAGATTCACCGATGATATTTGACTCAAACAGAATTAATCTAGGATTAATTATGAGAGAGAGAAAATTAATCTGGGATTAATTGCGGCAAGAATTTATCTGGGATAAAATTCATATAGAAGAGAGAATGCGATTAATTTGGAATTAATCAATTAAATAATATATTAGATATATTAATTGAAATCAGATTTCAATGCGGAATTAAAATTAGATTTTAATTCTGGTAAACGAATTAATTTGGAATTAATTCACAAGCGACTTTCGTAATAATTTTGCTAGGCATTATTATTTCATTAAATTGGATTTAATTACGTAGCGACGGAAAATTCATTTAGTTCGGAATTAAACGAACCCGGGCCCGAACGAAGTTGCGTGTTGGGTTAGCCGACTTAAATTTGGAATTTAAAAGTGGTGGGACCCACTTCACTTGCATCAACTTGTTGGACATGTGATGGAAGTGGTTAGGCTTGAATTATGGATTTGATTTGTTGGCAAGTAAGGCTTGGCATTACTTATAAAACACTCAAACCAAATCCAACACACAATCTTTGTATAAATTAATTAAGTCAACTTTGGAAGTGTAACAAGTTACTATTCACAGCATTCTCTCTTCTCCGTCCTCCTTCAATGCCATGACTATCTCTCTCTCCCATGGAATTTTTGTTGCAAAAATTCTAGCAAGCTAGCACTTAAAGAGAAAATCAAGGTGATAGGGAAACTCATCCTTGAGTTTGGAACACAACACAAAGCTTGGAGCTTTCCACAAATATCAAAGAATTTCAAATTCTAATCCGTTCATTGTAAGTAATTTTCCGCAACTTACTTTGTTTTATTCACACAATATCATGACTTAGAGACCTTGGGCATGTCTAGGACACTAACACTTTAAGATATCCAAAAGTATACAAATATGACATAAGAAGGCGTACCCTTCCTGGACGAAAGCCAGTGCGGATATCGGACTCATGCACTTGGCATATTCGGATCATGTTTGGACCTTTTAAGCCCATCAAGGTTTTCATACAAGTTGGCCCGTTATCATTTTTAAGTGTTCAATCAGATTATCGCGAGGTGCAAACTTGTCCCGGTTGAAAAGGCCCAACAGGTTTACACTTTTGCGATAAGGTGGCTAAACAACTTCAAATGATAGGGGGCCCAAACACAAGGTGGCCCATCGTCATTTTGAAAACTTTTGGCCCAATCATCATAAGATGCAAACTTGTCCCAGTTTAAGTGGCCCAACAAGTTTGTATCTTATGACGAGAGGTCCAAATGGATCCAAATGGTAATGGTCCCAAACACAATCATAAGGGTAGCTTATATGGGACATATAACTATGGTTCATATGTGGGCTTATAAGGGTATGGATAAAGGCTCTTGCCAGTGAATGGTTGCTCAAAACTAGGTCTCCCCACTCAAGGGTTCGATCGACCAAGTTAGCGCGCCTTTTTTATACCCTAAGGTACGTGCTAACGAGTGATGATGTCATATAATGATTCGCCACCTTGAGTGAAAGTGAATTCACGATACATGACACCATCGGGGTAAAAAGTGTATGCAAAATATATGAGACTTTGGTAACCAAAGACAAAGTCACGGACACTACAAGGCATTATTTCGGGGCTGATTCTCTATCCCCAGTGGAGTCGCCGTTTGTAGGAGCGAAGCAAGGTTTACCGCTATGCCTATGATGCTTGGCGACCATGACACTGTTGGGCTCGTAGCCCGTAGAGAGTACGAAGTAGCCCACGAGGGAGTAAACCGGAGAATAAAGGAGTTGCCACCCAGTGTGAACTGGGAAAATATTTAAGGCCGCACTCACTGTAGACACGCGACGCTGCCAGGGCTCGTGGCCCGGTCTGGAGTACGAAATAGCCCGCGGGGGACTAAACTGGAGAATAAATAGAGTCACCACCCAGTGTGAAATGGGAAATGATTTAAGGCCGCACTCACCCCTCGCAAGGGAAGACCTCAAACTGTTGGGTTCGGATTGGTCCCTTACTTATGCCAATTGTAATGAAAGGATTTTTGTAATAGTATAACCAAGCCTCATGCAACACATACAAGATAATTTAATCAACACACAAGTTTGCACACCCATAAACGTAAATGAATAAAACAAGAAGACAAATGCATAATTCCATAAACATGTTGAATATAGAAACGCGATAATGTAAATCAATAATAATACTAAGGAGGTGAAAATAATTAAATGCATAATACGAACTATGAGAGTAACCATAAATTTAATAGTAGAGACAGGAAACTAAATGCATAACACAAAAGAAATATGTAAAGAAACTAAGATACATAAAATGATGAAGGAGAGTTTGTCCAGCGCGTAGGCGTTCGTGTAGCGTTAGGAAACACGTTCGAACGGAGTGAGGCAGAATGCATGCGCGTTCGTGTAGTGTTCGAAAACACGTTCGAACAGGGTGAGGCTGAATGCATGCGTTCGAGTAGCGTTCGTAAATGTGTTCGAACGGAGAGAGACAAATGCATACGTTTGTGTAGCGTTTGAGAACATGTTCGAACGAGATTACCAAAGTGGCATCTAAAATGACATAAACACATGCAGGAATGTTTCCCCAAGCGGTATGTGGAGTTGTATCCCAAGTACAAACCGCACTACCGTCCATTCGGATTCGGCTACGGAATTTACATCTGGGTTTCCATCCGATATACCGCGAGAGGAAATACTCAATCATTAACCCAATGTAGACAAACATTAAATATGATAATGCATATGATGATAAATAACCGAAAAGACAAATATACGACACAACAAGGAAGGTAAATAACACAAAATGAATGCGGAATAATAAAACAACCATAAATGTAAATTAAATACGAAATAGTAAAAAGACAAATAACACGAAATAAATGTCGAATAATGATATATTTGACCAAGGAATTTGGCCGTTTTCAATGTAGGACTTCGCATGCCCAGTTGGACGTATTCCACGTCCGACCAAGAATGCCATTTCCAGGACGACAAAATAAAATATAACAAAGGGTGCCCTCAGGTCTTACCTTTTAAGTCACTTCTCGGCAGTGCGTTGGGACGTCACCGGAAGGGTTAACATTTCGCTATTTTTCTGGTTCGCTGTTTCGGCTCTCTGTTTTCTCTATTTTCATCCGTTGTTTCGCTGTTTCATTCACTATTTTTTGGACTGTTTTAAGGTATTTGGGGCTGCTATTATCAGGCTATTTTCGGGCTGGTTTTGGGATGATTTCATGAGGATTAGGGCTGCAGTTTGAATTATTTCTTTTTTACGTGCTGCCCGCTTGGCCTCTCACGCTTCTTGGTTTACTACTTGCGTCTTGTTCTGCAGTTCTTGTTTTCTTGCATGTGTCGACAAGGTGAAGGGTTGTTGATTATGGTTTGTTTGTTGCTCGGTCGGCTAAGGGGTGGTTAAAAGGTGTTGTAGTTGGCCGTGTGCGTAAAGCTTGTGAGATTTGGTGATTATGTGTATTACGTGAAGGGGTGTGTGTGTTTGTGAGGGCTTCTCGTGTGTGAGGCCGTGAGTGGCTTCTAGTTTGTGTCTTGTTCAGTATGGTGAAGTGGTGTTTTAGGGTTTAATTTTGTTTTATTGTTGTTTCTTTGCTGGTCGGTGTTTGTGGCATATAGGTTTTGTTGTCTTGCTATTTGTTCTCGGCATGGCAGTGTATGAGGGAGAAGTGTGTTTTGTTGTTTGTCAAAGGTGGTGGTCTGTTTGTGGTGTGTGTCCACAAGAGGAGAGATACGTGAGGGCTGCTTGTTGAGTGAAGCCGAGAGGAGATAGAGCAAAGAGATGGGCTGTTGTGTATGTCTTCTTTGATTTTTTTTTTTTGAATGGGAATGGGAGAGAGGTGTGGCTGCGTTGTACTGTGGAAAGGATTAGGGTTTCTTTGTGAATATGTCGTGAGCTGTCATGGGCAGAAGAGAGAGGGTCCAGAAGCTATTCGAGTTTATTCAGTTTTCTCTTTGTGTTATGCCGAGGAAGAAGATCAGGAAGAAGATTATGGTTGGTAAGGGTTTTTTTTTTTTTTTGTTTTTGTTATGGCCATGTGGTTATGGGGAAAGAATGAGCAGGGAGGGTTATGAGTGTTTTGTTATGTTTTAATCTCATTTGGAAACAAATCATGTAAATATAGGATATATTTAATTAAATTATTTAAGGAAGGAGATTGTGTATTTTTTGTGGGGATGGGATTCAAAATATTTTTAAATTGGAAGGGATTTATTTATATTTTGGCATGTGTTAAATGTGTTTTAAGTATTTTGGATGGGATTTGGTGGGCCTTGGGCGTGAGCTTTGGTTCTTTGGTGGGCTTGGGCGTGTGGGTTGGTTGTGTGTGGGCTTGGGCGTGTGGTTTGGTGTGGATTTTGGGCCGAAGCTAACATTTAAAAACAGGGATCCATTGAGCGAACCCGAGATTATGTTCACTTCCTATTCCGATGGGTTAGGCCTTCTTTGTGCTACTCGGTGTCCTTCGCCAATAGCAGTCTTTGGTCGCCCCCTGAGCCTGCTTACAGTTTCTTTCTGTCAATTCTCTTCTGGTGATTTCTCAGTTTTCTTTGGTCCCATGACTCAAGATTCTATTATGTCCCTTATTCACGAGGTGGTAGACTAGTCGGCCCCAGTCTTGATTTAGTTTTCTGCTCTCCGCCGCTTGCATTAGGTCAAGGTGGACCATATGATATGGCATTCTTTATCATCATATTATATCACAAGCTATGAAATAGTCCCAATAATTACACATATTATTGCCCTCAAAGAATGCCCAGTATTGAAACCAGAGAACCTTCAAAACATTCAATGCAACTCAAATCCAAGTCTTTGAATAAATGATCTAAGCCAGACTCAAAGTGTGTGTGTGCAAAGGTTCCTTTGCAGATTCATCCTCGGGTAAGCCAACTCAATGATTTCGTCAAAAAATTGGGATCGATGGGTCAAACCAACCTAGATGTCTCAATTATGCCTGCAGTTGCTTTTCTGTGCTCAATGTGGTATGGTTTTCTTTCTCTTTTGTCTCTTTCTTTTTTCTTTTCATTTTGAACTTCTTTTTTTCTTTTCTTTTCTTTTTCTTTTATCTTTTTTTTTCTTTCTCTTTTTTTTTCAACACACCTACCCTTTAAGGTAGCATTTCTCCTCATGGTGGTCCTAATACTCGCCCATAGGTAGCTTCACGCTTATTGGTTATAGGTGGTTTAATTATTTTCCTTAGATACTTTTCTTTTATTTTCAACCATACCACACATCATAACACAAGCAAATCAGGATAGACATTTAGGCGACGGTCATTCACCGACCTACAATTCTTCAACTAGTCACTTTGCTAACTACTCAGGTTTTCATGCTAAGAACCATAATCAAGTGCTTACGAGTCTAACATATATCAATCACTCAAAGTATCAGATAAAAGCACATCAAGAGTTTATCGTTCTAAGGTTTCTCCCTAAAGCAAACCATTTTATCATCAGACTTATGCCTAACTATTAAGGACTAAGAACAAATTTTTTTTTCTTTTTTTTTCCTTCCTTTTTTTTTCTTTTTTTTTTTTTTTTTTTTTTGCTGAAGGCCCCCCAATGGTCTTTCTATTCTTGCCGTAAAGTTTTATGTTCCTCGGTTGTTAGACATTATGTCCCATAGCGTCACTATTTGTAAATGATATTGTATTATTGTACAAAATTAACTATGTGATAATGAAATTGCCTTTTGCCGTTTTGTAATATTATTTACTTTGATATATAAATGGCGAAAGTCCATATGATTAATACCGGATTGAGATGATATGAGACAGTATCAATCCATAAAGGTTTAATCATTAAATATCCCTAGTCAGAGTATTATCGAGATCGGACATCGATAATGCGGAATAGACTAGTATTGCGCTTGTGCACGTTGTGAGGGCACAACGGCATAGTTCTCATATATTTAAGTATTGGATACTTATGCAAGTGCGATAGGAGGTTGTGTTTTACCGATGGTACGGAAAACAGCTTCGCTCTGGATAGACCCCGCGGAATCCCATTGGTAGTAGTATGTCTGCGTGTCTATGGGAGGCCGCATCAGGGTAGGTGTATATGGTCTTAACCTGAGACTTACATCGCTAGTACTTGCGACAATCGGTAAACTTTGGTTTTGGTGGTTGGGGACCTTAACCGGTTCTGTGTACACCTCTTCTGGGTTTATCGAGAATCGTAGTGTACTGGATGTGATGTCGAGATGGAAGTATCACTTCAGACATATGGAGGTGATGATCACGCAGGACACAGAACTAGTACTCTATAAAAAGTTGCAACCGTCGGGACAATATGACCAGGTCAGGATTGTCCGATTTAAAGAGACTGGTTGCTTGATGTCCGATATATGTTTCGTACGGGGCAGACACATCTCCAGCCCCAGGCCTAACATGTGATCGTCCGATACTGGATCGATGTACGCAATACTACGGTATACTACGCTTGATATAGATCTTATATTCCTATAAGAATATTTCTGGAGAATGGGTAGGCATGGCGCTTTGCTAGAAGCCAACCTTGTCTTGTGAATCGGTAAGAACGTAGTACGAGGTACGTGCGTGTTCGGATTATCCGACGACCGTATTTACTGCCAACATATCCGGAGATCTCTTGGGTCGCTTCCTGAAGATTCACCTATGATTTGATTCGGACTTAATTAATCTTGGATTAATTGCGGAGAAACTTTATCTCGGATAAAGTGCCTTATTTAGAGAGAGAACGATTAATTTAGAATTAATCGATAAAATTATTATATTCGATATAATAATCGAAATTCGATTTCGACGCGAAATTAAAATTAGATTTAATTCAGGCAACGAGTTAATTTAGAATTAATTCGTTAGCGACATAAATAATAATTTCGCTAGGCGCAATTATTTATTTAAATTCGATTTAATTAACGTCGCGACGTAAGTTCGGTATTTCGGAAATATCGAATCCGAACGCGTGAGTGCACGTGGGCCCACTTTCATTTGGAAACGTGTGGGGCCCACATGACACATGTCATTATATGCATTATTTTATTGATAATGCATTGCATGGTGATAGTGTACAATACACTCAAATGTTTTGCATGGAGAGTTGAGTGTTTGACACTCTAAGCCATTGCATGGTTTGTGTCATAAGTTTATTATTAATTTAATAAATATTATGGCATAAATATAAATTGATTTTTGGTAACAAAAATTCAATTACACAAACTCTCTTCTCTCTCTCAAATTGCCGAAACCTGAAACAGTTTTGGGCTCTCCATTCTTCATTTTGTTGCAAAAAACTTGAAGAAATTGTGGTTGTTTGGAACATATATTCACACACAAGGCTAGCACCTTCAAGGGATCAAAAGAGGTGATAGGGAAACCATCAAAGAGCTTGGAATACACAAAGCTTGGAGCTTTCCACCTCTTCTCTTCTTCATCCCAACCTTGGAGCTTCCATTTGTTTGATTTTCTTCATCACTAAAGCATTGTAAGTATGATTCCGCCATACTTCATTTTTAATATATATTCATTGTTGTATTTCAAATGCTTAATCTTTCCTTGGGACATATTATAGAAACCAACAATGGTATCATTGAGCTAGGTTTAAGCATGAAATATATAGGTTAAAATTTGGGTAAAATTGATTGAAGCATGTTCTTGTGAAATTTGATGAATGAGTATGCTTACATGTATATAGAATGATGTTATATGGAATCAATTTTGAGAAAAATGCATTGGATGATTTTTCCCCAAAAATTTAACCTTGGCCGAATGGGTATGTACATTGGATGTATTGGAATTTTTTGTGTTAAGATCATTAGATGACTTAGAACGTATACGGGACGTAGATTAGTAATTCAATCGGATTGAAAAACAAATCGACACAAAAAACTCACCTTGGCCGAATACATAATGGACATGTAAAGGAGTTGATTTTTGTTAAAATTAATGTTGGACATTTATTTTGAAAAATAGATGATTAATAAATTAAATGGGTATTTTTGAAATATTTGGTTTAATATATTAATCTTGGTATTACACTTTAATTAATTGGACTTTAATGTTTGGAATATTAAAATTTAATTAATGGGCTTAATTGGTGAATTGGGCTTTTAATATTGTATTTGGGCATAATGGGCTTGGTTGGACCAAGTAGATTTGGGCCAAAAGGATTGGATCCAATTTGGGCCTAAATCACTCCATTAAGTCCAAATATAATATAATGGGCTTTAATAATTTAATTGGGCCTTATGGGCTTAAAATTGGTTTTATGGCATTTAAGGGTGATTCCTTATTTGGGCTTGGTAATTGGGTTTGACCCACATTGACCAAAGCCCAAGCCTTAATAAATCAATTGAAAGCCCATTTGACTTGAATTAAATTTAACATTGGATGTTAGTTGGGCTTTGAGACCCAATAGGATTAGATTTAGAATCTAAGTCTTTAAAGCACATTAAAAGTGTAAACATTTAATTTGGAATTAAATAATTGAATTAGTATTGAATACGAATTAAATTAGATTTAATATGTAGTTCGATATAATTCGCGAATTCGTACCTTATGTACTTATTCTCAATCGAGTTGGACTCGCGCAAAATCAAACCGTTGTTTGAACATTGGATGATCACTTAAACAAAGACTAATTAATTGGATTAGATTGGTTGTAAAAGCATGTCTTGTTTGAATATATATGTATGTGATGAATGAATAGTGTATATCGGATGGATATTAGAAGGGAAAGGGTAATTTTAGAAATTATTGTAAATTTGGAATTTATAAATTGGACCTGCGTGTCCAGCCTTATCTCTTTATCTCTTTGTATTCTCTTCTCACCTAATTCCCCTCAATGTAAATGAGGTTTCTCTTATTGTATTATGTAATTGGGTAGAAGTAGAATAGTGCTAGCGGGGAGAGGAAAGGGAGTGATTTGTTCTAGGAACAAGTTGTTTATATATCCATCCGCATATCACTATTAATTTACTTTACGCGCTTTATGATGTTTTAGAAGCATGCTTAAGGGTGTATGATGATGAGACCTAACAAAGATAAATAAATTGGTTGCCAATTACGCGAAAATCCCTCAATTTATATTAAGCAAATATCCTTCCATTGAATGGTTCTTGTTCAAGATCCGAAGTTGGCATTGGTTTGTTTTTGACCAAAGTCAAGACCTTTGTCAATCAAGGATGTACTTGAATCATGAGAGTTTTGTTGCATATCAGGTGTCTTGTCCAAATCGTGATTTTTATTGGCCAAAGTCAAGATCACTTTTTGTCCAATGACATTGATTACGAAACTTTCCTCGTCAATGGGTCCCGCTTAACTGGAATCATTAGGTTTGTTTTTGGCCAAAGCCAAGGCCTAGATGATTCGGAGGATAGGGTTAGGAAAATGTAATGGATACATTGACATTATACATATGTTTCGGACTTGGATGTCCACCTAACCGGATCTAGGAATTGGATGAGATCCAATTGATCATGGAGATCTACCTAAGTTAAATAGCATACAATTTTATTGGCCAAAGTCAAGGTTGTGTGTTATTTAACGGGATCCTAGCCCACTAGGAAATTCGATTTCCCGAGTTCTCTACAGAGGGTTAGAAACTTGAAGAAAATAGTGGGAGGCTATTATTGAATTTGCAATTTCGTTCAGATATTTAGCCTTACACGTCTTTCAAAATTATTTCGTCAATATTTTAAATAATTAGTTGGACTAATATATTGTTATTTTACTTGTAACAGTTTGACTGTACCCATAACATCGTTGACTTTATAGTTGGACTATAGTTGTCAAGATGACTGGCAAAGGTAATATCCGCGACATAATCATGGGCGATAATGTCTTCAAAGGGACAAACTTTGCCGACTGGGAAATGAACCTCAAGATAGTGCTTGGGGCTGAGGGTACTGTATACTATTCAGAGACCTCTCCCGCCTAAACCCACTGAGCCACTGGAGCTAGAGTTATGGAAGACTCATAGTGACGATTGTGACCAAGCTCAGTCAGTTATGCTAGCTGCAATGACCCAGCATTTCAGACGCCAGAACAGGGACTTGGATCCCTATAACATGATGGCAAGATTGCGTGATCTCCACCGCACCAACAAGCGGATGGAGAGGTACGAGCTAGTAAGGAAACTCTTCCGCTCCCGGATGACAGACGGCGCATCAGTTGAGGTCCACGGGACTCAAATGATCGCTAACATAGATGAGTTAGCCAAGATGGGCATTTTCTTGGAGGCAGAGCTGACGATTGATATGCTATTACAATCGCTACCGATACTTGGAAACAAATCATCATCAACTATAAGTTGATGGATACTGACGACACTCTTGGAGAGTTGTTGTCCATACTGAAGGAGTCCGAAAGGGAACTCCTAAAGGGGAGCAAGCGCGAGGCGCATTTTGCATCGACCTCTCATGCGCCAAGGGCTGGGCCCAAGGCAATTGGAGGTGCGAGGAAGAAGAAGTTCAAAAACAAGGGCAAAGGCAAGTTGACAGTGGCTTCTAGGAAGCCAAAGGACAAATCTCGCGACATCTGCCTCAACTGCGGCAAGAGGGGTCACTGGAAACGTGACTGCCGAATGGGCAAGGGCAGAGGGAGGATATCAAGGATGGCAAGGCTATCGCCTCTGGTATGTTTGTTATTGAGATAAATATGAATACTTCTAGTTTTAAAAATTGGATTTTTGATTCTGGTTGTGGTGCTCATATTTGTACTGATGTGCAGGATCTGCAGGATAGCAGGGTGCTGGCATCGGGGAGATGGATCTACGGGTCGGAAACGGAACACCAGTTGCTGTTTTGGCCGTAGGGACTTTTGTTTTAGAACTGCCCTCAGGGCATGCACTTAAACTTTTGAACTGTTATTTTGTACCTAGTTTAACTAGGAATATTATATCTGTATCCTTGTTAACCCAGCAGGGTTACACTTTTGTATTTAGAAACACTGGGTGTTATTTATATAAAAATGATGCAGAAATTTGCACAGCTGTTGCAAATAACGGTCTTTATATTTTGAATATAAATGAATCTCCTAAAATGACAAACAAAAGGCTCAAAAGAAGTAATCTAAAAGATGAAGCTTATATGTGGCATTGTCGTCTAGGACACATCAACAAGACTCGCATATCCACACTTTCGAAGAGTGGGGTACTTTGACGAATTTGATCTCAATTCATATGACGTCTGCGAATCTTGTCTTTTAGGCAAAATGCCTAAATCACCTTTTAGCGGTAAAGGTGAACGTGCCACAGAATTGTTGGCTCTCGTTCATACTGATGTATGCGGGCCCATGTCTAGCCAGGCTAGAGGTGGATTTCACTACTTCGTAACCTTTACAGATGATGCATCTCGTTACGGTTATGTGTATCTTATGAGACACAAGTCGGAAACTTTTGAGAAATTCAAAGAGTTTCGACACGAAGTGGAGAAACAAACAGGGAAGAGTATTAAGACATTACGGTCAGACCGTGGTGGCGAATACTTAAGTTATGAGTTTCAAGATTACTTAAAAGAATATGGTATTCTTTCACAGTGGACTCCTCCTGGAACACCGCAATTAAACGGTGTGTCCGAACGGAGAAACCGCACCTTGTTGGACATGGTAAGGTCAATGATGAGTCGCACTGAGCTACCAATATCCTTCTGGGGATACGCATTAAACAGTGCTATACTTATTTTGAATAAGGTACCGTCGAAGTCTGTTGAACAGACTCCATATGAGATATGGACAGGAAGGAAACCAGGTTCTCTTTCCTGAAGATTTGGGGATGCTGGGCATATGTTAAACGTTTGGAAGGTACCAAACTTGAACCCAAATCTGATAAATGCCTTTTCGTAGGATATCCTAGGGAAACCAAAGGATATTACTTCTATCACCCACAAGAGAACAAAGTATTTGTTGCTCTACAAGCATTTTTCCTTGAAAAGGATTTTATAAATGCAGTGGTAAGTGGGAGGAAAGTAGAACTCGATGAAGATCGTAGTGATACTGTTCCTGGCAATGAATCAACGACGGAACAAGAACAGACCGTCCGGGATGAGTCTGTACCACAAACTTCACATACACAAGGACCGCGTAGGTCGGAGAGAGTCAGAACAGTACCTGAGAGGTATGGGTTCCTGATCTCACCTCATGTAGATATTAATCTTATTGAGGATAATGAGCCGGCTACGTATGAGGAAGCGATACAAAATATCGATTCCGCTTTATGGCAAGAAGCCATGAAGTCCGAGATGGATTCCATGTACGCCAACCAAGTTTGGACACTGGTTGATGCACCAGAAGGCGTAAAGCCTATTGGATGCAGATGGATCTTCAAAAGAAGACCGACATGGATGGCAACGTTCAAACGTACAAAGCTAGGCTTGTAGCGAAGGGGTATCGTCAACAATATGGTATTGATTATGACGAAACCTTCTCACCCGTTGCCATGATAAAATCCATTCGGATAATGCTTGCAATAGCTGCATATTTCGACTTCGAGATATGGCAGATGGACGTTAAAACCGCTTTCCTTAACGGAAACCTTTTGGAGGATGTTTATATGCAACAGCCTGACGGTTTTATCGTACCTAGACTTGCAAACAAGGTTTGTAAGTTAAATCGATCCATTTATGGATTGAAGCAAGCATCACGGTCATGGAATCAGCGTTTTGATGAGATCATAAAAGAATATGATTTCGTGCAAAACGCAGATGACCCTTGTGTATACAAGAAGGTTAGTGGGAGAGCACTTACTTTTATTGTCCTTTATGTCGACGACGTATTGCTTATAGGCAATGACATTCCCATGCTAACGTCGGTGAAAGCTTGGCTTTCATTAAAATTCTCCATGAAAGATCTGGGAGAAGCAGCCTTTATTCTTGGAATAAAGATCTACCGGGATAGATCTAGAAAGCTGCTTGGACTCTCCCAGAGTACATACATTGATAAAGTGTTGAAGCGATTCAACATGGAACAATCCAAGAGGGGATTGGTTCCAATGGTACGTGGTACCTCTCTGTCTAAAGACATGTGTCCTAAGACTCAAGAGAGAGAGACAGAGACAACATGAGTCGGATACCGTTCGCCTCGGCAGTCGGATCGATCATGTATGCCATGATATGTACACGACTTGATGTCTCATATGCTTTGAGCATGTGCAGTCGCTATCAGGCCGATCCAGGTGAAGGTCACTGGACAGCAGTTAAGAATATCCTTAAGTATCTTAAACGAACTAAGGATGCTTTCTTAATTTATGGAGGTGGAGAAACTTGCGGTATATGGGTATACCGATGCAAGTTTCCAAACCGACAAGGATGACTACAAGTCACAATCCGGGTACATTTTTTTTTGAATAACGGAGCAGTAAGCAGGAGCTGGAAATCTTCCAAGCAAGATACTGTTGCCGATTCAACAACAGAGGGAGTACATCGCTGCATCTGAAGCAGCAAAGGAGGCAGTTTGGATCCGAAAGTTCCTAATTGGATTAGGAGTAATTCCGTTAGCAGCAGAGCCCGTTCCATTGTATTGTGACAATAACGGGGCTATAGCGCAGGCTAAGGAACCAAGGTCTCATCAACGGTCCAAGCATGTTCTTCGACGTTACCATCTGATTCGGGAGATTATACATCGTGGCGATGTTGTAAAGGTCGAGAGAGAAGGTCACATCAGATGACAACATTGCAGATCCGCTGACGAAGGCTGTTCTTCAGCAAGTTTTTGAACGACACATACATAGTTCGGGTATTAGATGCTTGAGTGACTGGCTATAGGCCAAGTGGGAGATTGTTAGACATTATGTCCCATAGCGTCACTATTTGTAAATGATATTGTATTATTGTACAAAATTAACTATGTGATAATGAAATTGCCTTTTGCCGTTTTGTAATATTATTTACTTTGATATATAAATGGCGAAAGTCCATATGATTAATACCGGATTGAGATGATATGAGACAGTATCAATCCATAAAGGTTTAATCATTAATATCCCTAGTCGGAGTATTATCGAGATCGGACATCGATATGCGGAATAGACTAGTATTGCGCTCGGACATATTATAGAAACCAACATCGGTTTCATTTTCCCCGATATCCATGTTTGCTAAACTCTTTTTGACAAATCTTTCTTTCTTCTTTAACCCAACGGATATCTATGATGGCTTTTAAGACACAGGGTTAACATGATGCGTGTATGCATGAGAAGCATGAAATGCGTGCAATGCATGATATATAATATGTATGTGTTTATCAAAAGCATAAAGGGGCAACTTATATGAGATATATGACTATGGTTCATATGCGGGTTTATAGGAGTCTAGACAAAGGCTCCCGTCGGTGAAGGATTGCCCACTGTTGGACAATTATGACCCATAGTGTCACTATTTGTACAGATCATGATGTTTTTGTACAAATTAACTATGTGACAAATGAGATTGCACTCATAACATTTGTGATTAGATCACCTAGATGTATAAATGATATGAGGTCCTTATGATTTGTTCCTGGATTGAGAATGATATGAGACAGTATTAATCCACGAAGGATAAATCATTAAATATCCCTAGTCAGAGTATTGTCGAGATCGGACATCGATAAATACGTAAAAGACTAGTATTACACTTGTACGCGTTGTGAGGGCATAACGGCATAGTTCTCATATATTTGGGTATAGGATACTCATGCAAGTGTAATAAGAGGTTGTGTTTACCGATGGTACGGGAAACAGCTTCGCTCTGGATAGACCCCCTCGGAATTCCATTGGTAGTATGACTATGTGTCTATGGAAGTCCGAAATCAGCATAGGTGTATTTGGTCTTAACTTGAGACTTGCACCACTAATACTTGCGACATTCAATATACTTTGGTTTTGGTAATCCAGGGCTTTAACCGGTTTCTGTGTACGCCTCTTCTGGGTATATCGAGAATCGTAGTGTGTTGGGTGTGATGTCAAAACGGAAGTATCACTTCAGTCATATGGAGATGATGGTCACGTAGGGTACAGTACTAGTACTCTTATGTACTGCAGTCATCGGGATAAAATGACAAGGTCATGTTTATCCGATTATAGAGACTAGTTACCAGACATCCGACATGTGCTTCGTACAGGGCAGACACAATTCCATCCCAAGTCTAGCACGTGATCATCCGATACTGGATCGACATATGCAATACTACGTATACTACGCCTGATATAGATCCTATATTCCTGTAAGGATATTTCTGGAGAATTGGGTAGGCATGGCGCTTTCCTATAAGACAACCTTGTCTTGTAAATCGGTACAAACGTAGTACTAGGTACTTACGTGTTCGGATAATCCGACGACTGAATTTACTGCCAACATATCTGGGGATCTCATGGGTCGCTTCCCGAAGATTCACCGATGACATATGACTCGCGCTTTTAATTAATCTGGGATTAATTAGATGAGAGAGAAAATTAATCTGGGATTTATTGAGGAGATATTTTATCTGGGATTAAATATTAATTAAAGAGAGATAACGATTAATTTGGAATTAATCGATAAAATGATATATTAGATATATTATGTGAAATTGGATTTCGACGCGGAATTAAAATTAGATTTTAATTCGGGCTAACGAATTAATTTAGAATTAATTCGTTAGCGATGTGAATAGTGATTTCGCTAGGCATAATCATTTAATTACGTCGCAACGGAAAATTCGTTAATTTGGAATTAGCAAACCTGAGCTCGGGATTATTTTCGAGCGTATTCGCATTTCGAATTCGAGTGCGGCACGCAAGTCAAATCAAGCGTCAAATCGCTAGTCGCATCAAGCGTCAAATCATAAGTCACTTTGAGTGATTGACAACTTGTCACTTTGAGTGATGTGACTTGACAACTTGATTGAATGATGTGAATAGTGATGTGGTAGTTGGAAGGCATTTAATTATTTTTTGCCTTTGACTTTTGTAATGAAAAATGGTATATGTTTAGTTTGTTTTTGGAAATCAAAAGATATACACATTTTTCATCTCTCTCTCTCAAACTTTTCTCTCTCTCTCTCGTCCAAGAAGGGGTTGTTTTATTCTTATTTTTCTGGGAAAACTGAGAGTAATGGGAAGCAAAGTGTGGTGATTTTGTGGCAAAATCATCAAGAGCTAGCACTCCGAGAGACATGCGAAGGTGATAGGGAAGTCCACCCATGAGCTTGGAATCATTTGACGAAGCTTGGAGCTTGTTGGACGAAGATTGAAGCCGAAAATAGTGAACTGTGACAGTGGACTGTCGTGACCACTAGTGAGCAGAATTTGATTTTTTTCGTTGCCGCGTCGCTCAACCGATCGACGTAAGTATTCCGCAACTTCGTCGTGTGTATTCACATGTGTTTTCTTGCTTTGTATTAGATCCTTGGGACGGTAGAACTCCAACAATGGTATCAGAGCGATTGAAAAACATGAAATTTGATTATGGCTTAAAATTTGGGTAAAATGTTTTTGAGAATGATTTGAATGAATTGGATGTTTGAGTATGTTTAATACATGTTTAATTGATGATTGATTGGATCAATTTGATTAAATTTTGTTTGGAACAATTTTCCCCAATTTATCTTGCTTGGTCGAGAGTTTGAGTAGCCCTAAATGTCTTGGATTTTGATTTTTTGATCATTGGATGTGTTGGAAATCATTTGAGGATGTTGATTTAATGTCGATTGTGGATTTAATTGGATTGAAACCGAATCGGACACAAAATCCCCTCCAAAGCCGAGAGCATTATAGCATGATTTGGGTTTGATTTTTTGATCAAAATGTGTTGGACACTAATTGATGTAATTGAGCATGATTAATTAGGCTAATTGGTGTTTTGGAAATGTTAATTGGGTAATTAATTGTGTTATACACTTTGTGTAATTAAATTGGGAATTTGGAATTTGGTAATTTAATTATTGGGCCTATTTTTTTAAAATTGGGCTTGAAAGTTGTTATTGGGCTTATTGGGCTTGGTTATACTAATTTGGGTTGAGGCAAAATTGGTTGGATCCAATTAGGCCCAAAACCGCTTCCATAAAGCCCAAATGCGACTAATGGACCTTTAAAGTTTAATTGGGCCTAATGGGCCAAAATTGATTTCTGGGCTTATGTGGTAATTCCCGGATTGGGCTTTGGTTATTGGGTTTGACCTGAGTTGACCAAAATTCCACGCCTTAAGAAATTAATTAAAAGCCCATTGGACTTTAATTAAATTGACGTTGGACGTTAATCGGGCTTTGAGACCCGTAACGATTAAATTTGGAATTTAAGTCGTAAAGGTTCACTAATAAAGTGTAGTATTTAATTTGGAATTAAATAGTGAATTAGTATTAAATACAAATTGAATTGGATTTAATTATGTAGTTTAATTTAATTCAAGAATTCGTACTTTGAGTACTTATTCGCAAAACTAGTTTGACTCACGCAAAATCAAATCGTTGTTTGAACATTGGATGGTCACTAATTATCAGATTAATTAATTTGATTAGATTGATTGATAACATGCTTGTGTGAATACATGGTTGCGATGCATGAATAATGTATATCGGATGGATATTAGATGGGTGGGGCAATTTTAGAAATTATTGTAATAAATTTGGAATTTATTAATTGGACCTGCGTGTCCAGCCTTATTACCTCCTTATTCTTTGTATTCTCTTCTCACCTATTCCCCTCAATGTAAATGAGGTTTCTTTAGAAGTGTAGTGTAACGGGTAGAAGTAAATACTTGTGCTAGCGGGAGAGAGAAAGGGAGAGATTTGATCTAGGATCATTGTGTAAAGTATCCATTCGCATATCATTATTATTTATTCATATCGCTTTATTATGTGTTTAGAATGCATGTTTAAGGGTGTATGATGATGAGACCTTAACAAAGATAATAAATTGGTTGCCAATTTGCACACGAAAAACCCTCGCTAAATATTAAGCGTTTTTCCTTCCATTGAGTGATTCTCACTCAAGATCCGAGACTGGCATTGGCTTGTTGGCCAAAGTCAATGCCTTTTTCCGTCGAGGATGTGTTTGAATCACGAGAGCTTTGTTCCATATTGGTGTCTTGTCCAAGTTGTGGTTTGTTGGCCAAAGTCAAGACCACTTCTTGTCCATCGACATTGATTACGAAGCTTTCCATGGTCAATGGGTCGCGCTTAACTGGGATCACTAAGTTTGTTGTGCCAAAGCCAAGGCTTAGTTGATTCAGAGGAAAAAGGTTAGGTAATCTATTGGATATATTGGCATATATAAGATATATGTTTCGGATTTGGATGTCCCCCTACTGGATCTAGGAATTGGATTGGATCCAATTGATCTTAGAGATCTACCTAGTTAATTATTATACAATTTGTTGGCCAAAGTCAAGATTGTGTGATATTTAACGGGATCCTAGCCTACTAGGAAACACGGTTTCCCGAGTACTCGACAGAGGGTTAGAGGCTCGCCGAAAAATAGTGGGAGGCAAGAATTGAATTTGCAATATTCGTTTAATTACTTGCTATACGCGCTTAAACAAATATCGTTCGTCAAATATATTAAATGTTAGTTGGATTAATATTTAAACGTTGTTTTAATTAACAGTTGGACTGTATTCAAACTATTCATTTATATTTGATTATATAATTGGATTATAATAATCAATATATTTGATTCAATTAATTATAATTGATTAAATAGTTGGACTATAATAATCATTATAATAAATTGTACCAAAATCATTGATTAAATAGTTGGACTATTAGAATCAAGATAAAATTGAAAGATTGACATTTAAAACATAATCCTAGGGAAAATATATTTAAATGGTTTAATTTTCAAATTGGGAATAATTTCAGGATGGTCCTGAAAACTAATAAGTTATTTTATTTGATAAAATAACATATTAAGCCTAAGCCCGGAGTTAAGAAAATAGTAGAGCATAATCTTTGGAAGATCATGTGATGATAACATTAGTGCTTAATCCATTAAGCTTGTCAAAAAGAATCCTTAATTTCTTAATCAGAACTAAAGATTAGATCCTTAAAGTATGATAATGAAATTGAAGGATCTTCATAAATCTATATTTAGATTTTAGAAGTATAAATTTCAATAATAAACTCTTGGAGAGTTAATGGCTAATCTCAAGGAAACAAAGTCAAAGTTTGCAATAAGACAAGTAGCGCTAGTCGCACCTTACTTTGATATTCTAGAAACCCGAAGCTTGGCCAAAGGCTTTTGGAATATGAAAATGGCAAAGGCAAAATCATTATAATCTTTTGGGAAGATAAAGGACATATCCTAAAATGTCTGCCAAAATGTGGCAAACGGGATCGCGGAAGCGTGACTGCCATTTGGACAAGGCAGACATGAAGGTATTGAAGACGAGCAAGGCTCTGACTTCAAATATGTTTTTCATATTATGTTCACTTCTAGTATTAAAAATTAGATTTTAAATACTTAGTGTGATACATAAAATATATGTATTGATGTTCAGAATCTGTTATGAACAGGATACTGACTTCAATAGAGATTAATCTGCGAATTGGAAACGGGACGAAAGTCATTGTTTTAACCGTAGATACCTAAGTTTAGGAAATACCTTCGGGTGTGTACCTAAATTAGGAAACTGTTATAATGTAACTAGTTTGACTAGAAATATTATCTTTATATCAGTGTTTAATCCGTTGCGGATTTACCTTTATATTCTAGAACACTAAAGTGTTTTATTATATAAAGATGATATTGAGATAAACACATTAGATGTGAATAACAGTATTTATATTTTGAATATAAAGAAATCTCGAACATATAATATGACAAACAAATAGCTCAAACTAATTTGATCAGATGAAACATATTGTGGCATTGTTGTTTGGGACACAATTAAACAAGAATCGTATATCCACACTTTCGAAGAGTGGGTACTATGACTGATTTGATTCCATTCAAATAAAGTCTACGAATCTAGTTTATTGGGCAAAGTGCCTAAAATACCTTTACTCCGTAAAAGTGCAAATGCCACCGATCTGTTAGCCCTAGTTCATAGTGAAGCAAGTGGGCCCATGTCTAGCTAGGCTAGATGTGGATATGAATATTTCGTGACCCTTACGGATGTGGCATCGCGTTATGGTTATGTGTTTCTTTGAAACACAAATCGGAAACTTTTGAAGTTTTCGACACGAAATCGACAAACAGATCGGCTATAGTATTAAATCGTCACGGTTAGACCATGATGAAAATACTTAAGCAATAAGTTTCTAATATACTTGTGAGAGTATAGTATTCTTTCAATGAGGACTCCTCCTGGAACACGTCATTTTGACGTTGTGTCCGAACCAGAGTAACCGAATCTTGTTGGACATGATAAGGTTAATCATGAGTCGCTCTGAGCTACCATTTCCTTCAACGGATACGCATAAGTAGTGCAAGAACTTATTTAGAATAAGGTTCCATAAAAATCTATTAGACTGATTTCATATTAGATATGAACATGAAAGAAACCGGATTTCTCATTCCTGAATATTTGGGTATGCTAGGCATATGTTTGGATGATTCCAAACTAAAACCCAAATTGGATAAGTGCCAATTGTAGGTTATCATAGGGATACGAAAGTATAGTACTTATACAACTCACAAGAGAACAATGTAATTGTTGTTCGCTATGCGATTTTCCTAAGAGGAATACCGATATACAGTGGTAAGTGGGAGGATAGTATAACTCGATAAAAATCGGAGTGATACTGTTCCAGGCACCGATCCTTAATGGAACACAAATAGATCATCAAGGATGAAACTATACCATTAATCTTCGAATACACAACAACCGCGTAAGTCAGAGAGAGTCAGAAAACAACCTGGGGTATGGGTTTCTGATCTCACCTTATAAAGATGTTAATCTTTTGAGAAATACCAACCGACTACGTATGAGGAAGTGATACAAGGTATCGACTCCCTATTATGACAAAGTGTCATGAGTCCGAAATGGATTCCATGTATATCAACTTAGTTTGGATATTAGTTGATGTACCACAAGGCATTGTGCCTATTGGTACTATATAAGTCTTCAAGGAAGACATACATGGAAGGCAACATACCAACGTGTAAACCTAGGCTTTTGGCGAAAAGGTATCGTTATCAACATTGTGTTGATTACGACGAAACCTTTTACCTGTTTCCACTGTAAATCCATTTGGATAATGCTTGCTAAAGCTGCATGTTTCATTTATGAAATATGTCAGGTTAACGGGAAAATCGCTTTCCTGAAAAGGAAACCTTTTGGAGGATGTTTACAACATCCTGTCGGTTTTGTCATACCAAAACTAGCAAACAAGGTTTGCAGGTTATTCGATCCATGTTTGGATTGAAGCAAGCATTAGGTTCTTGGAAATACTGTTTTGATGTAATCATAATGGTTTATGATTTAATTCAAAACGAAAATGATTCTTGTGTATATAAGGAGGTTAGTTGGAGCGCACTGACAATAAATGTCCTATAAAAAATAATGATAATATATGTCATTTCTTGGAAATGATATTCCCATAATAACAATCGGTGAAAGCTTGGCTTTCATGAAAAACTCTCCGAGAAACAGTACATTGAAAAATGTACGCGACCTGGTGTCTCATACGCTTTGAGCATATGGATTCACAAACAGGCCAATCCCAGTGATAGTCACTGGATTGATGTTAAGAACATCCATTAGTATCTTAGAGAACTAAGGATGATGTCTTAGTCTATGGAAAAGGAGAACTTGAAGTGACTGGGATCACTGTAGCAAGTTTCCAAACCGATAAAAATGACTATAAGTCATAAACGGTACTATACATTTTGAATAACGGAACAGTGAGCTGGAAATCATCCAAGCAAGATACTGTTACCGAATAAACAACAAATGCGGGTTATTGCTGCAGCTGAGGCAGCAATAGAAGCCATTTGGATCGATAATAATCTAATCAGATTAGATATAGTTCTTTTAGCAGCTGAGGTAGGCTTCAGCGCAGGCTAAAGAATTAACGGTATCATCAACGATCCAGATACATACTTCGATATTCATCTGATTCATTTGGATCATACATCGTGGCGATGTGATGATCGAATAAATCACATCATATGATAATCATGCAAATCCGCTGACGAAAGACTTTTCTCAACAGTTTGAGCCAACCATATATAGTTCGGGTGGTAGACACTCGAGTGACTGGCTATAGGCCAAGTGGGAGATTGTTGGACAATTATGACCCATAGCGTCACTATTTGTACAGATCATGGTGTTTTTGTACAAATTAACTATATGACAAAGGAGATTGCACTATTATCATTTGTGATTAGATCACCTACATGTATAAATGATAGGAGGTCCTTATGATTTGTTCCTGGATTGAGAATGATATGAGACAGTATCAATCCACGAAGGATAAATCATTAAATATCCCTAGTCAGAGTATTGTCGAGATCGGACATCGATAAATACGTAAAAGACTAGTATTACACTTGTGCGCGTTGTGAGGACATAACGGCATAGTTCTCATATATTTGGGTATAGGATACTCATGCAAGTGTAATAGGAGGTTGTGTTTACTGATGGTACGGGAAACAGCTTCGCTCTGGATAGACCCCCTCGGAATTCCATTGGTAGTATGATTATGTGTCTATGGAAGTCCGAAATCAGGGTAGGTGTATTTGGTCTTAACCTGAGACTTGCACCACTAATACTTGCGACAATCAATATACTTTGGTTTTGGTCGTCCAGGGTTTTAACCGGTTTCTGTGTACGCCTCTTCTGAGTATATCGAGAATCGTAGTGTGTTGGGTGTGATGTCAAGACGGAAGTATCACTTTAGTCATATGGAGATGATGGTCACGTAGGATACGGTACTAGTACTCTTATGTACTGCAGTCATCGGGATAAAATGACAAGGTCATGTTTATTCGATTATAGAGACTAGTTACCAGACATCCGACGTGTACTTCGTACGGCGCAGACACAATTCCACCCCAGGCCTAGCACATGATCATCCGATACTGGATCGACATACGCAATACTACGTATAATACGCCTAATATAGATCATATATTCCTGTATGGATATTTCTGGAGAATTGGGTAGGCATGGCGCTTTCCTAGAAGACAACCTTGTCTTGTAAATCGGTACAAACGTAGTACTAGGTACTTACGTGTTCGGATAGTCTGATGACCGAATTTACTACCAACATATCCGGGGATCTCATGGGTCGCTTCCCGAAGATTCACCGATGACGTATGACTCGCACTTTTAATTAATCTGGATTAATTAGATGAGAGAGAAAATTAATCTGGGATTAATTGAGGAGATATTTTATCTGGGATAAAATATCAATTAAAGAGAGATAACGATTAATTTGGAATTAATCGATAAAATAATATATTAGATATATTATACGAAATTGGATTTCGACGCGGAATTAAAATTAGATTTTAATTCGGGCGAACGAATTAATTTAGAATTAATTCGTTAGCGACGTGAATAGTGATTTCGCTAGGCATAATCATTTAATTGCGTCGCAACGAAAAATTCGTTAATTTGGAATTAGCGAACCCGAACCCGGGATTGTTTGCGAGCGCATTCGTATTTCGAATTCGAGTGCGGCACGCAAGTCAAATCAAGCGTCAAATCGCTAGTCGCATCAAGCGTCAAATCATAAGTCACTTTGAGTGATTGACAACTTGTCACTTTGAGTGATGTGACTTGACAACTTGATTGAATGATGTGAATAGTGATGTGGTAGTTGGAAGGCAATTAATTGTTTTTTGCCTTTGACTTTTGTAATGAAAAATGGTATATGTTAGTTTGTTTTTGGAAATCAAAAGATATACACATTTTTCATCTCTCTCTCTCGCCCAACAAGGGGCTGTTTTGTTCTTCTTTTTCTGGGAAAACTGAGAGCAATGGGAAGCAAAATGTGGTGATTTTGTGGCAAAATCATCAAGAGCTAGCACTCCGAGAGACATGCGAAGGTGATAGGGAAGTCCACCCATGAGCTTGCAATCATTTGACGAAGCTTGGAGCTTGTTGGACGAAGATTGAAGCCAAAAACAGTGAGCTGTGACAGTGGACTGCAGTGACCACCAGTGAGCAGAATTTGATTTTTGTTCGTTGCCGCGTCTTCGTCAACCGATCGAAGTAAGTATTCCGCAACTTCGCCGTATGTATTCACATGTGTTTTCTTACTTTGTATTCGATCATTGGGACCGTAGAACTCCAACACCCACAACTAGGTCTCCCCACTCAAGGGTTCGAGCGACCAAGTGAGCGCAACTTTTTTATACGCTAAGGTACATGCCAACGAGTGATGATACATGACTGACTGTCAAATGGATTTCTTATTGAAGATTCCCCAGAGGGAGGGTGGAGCAGACTCTCTTAAATACCCAAGCCTCTCAGGCTCTTATCGCCTTGGTGACAGGAATAAACAATAGGTCCTCCAAATTAGTCCATCACGATAGCTTCGAGTAAATGATTATCTAGGTGCCTTCACAGCTTTTCCTTATAGAAAGGTAGTAGATGAAGGAAGACACCAAACCATTACCTAGCCCTAATAGTGCCTTTGATTAAACCTCTTTCAACCCACGGTAGACACGATTAACTAAATCACAAACATTACAAGACATTATTTCGAGGCCGATTCTCTATCCCCAGTGGAGTCGCCAGACTGTAGGACACAGAAATCTGTGACGCTGTTCCAGGCTCGCGGCCCGGTCGGGAGTACGGAGTAGCCCGCGAGGAACTAAACCCGAGAAATAAAATGGAGTCGCCACCCAGTGTGAACTGGGAAATGATTTAAGGCCGCACTCACCCCTCGCAAGGGAAGACCTCAAACCGTTGGGTTCGAAATGGTCCATTACTTATGCCACTTGTAATGAACGGATTTATGCGATAATATAACTGAATCTACACAACATACATACGCCAGAATAACCTATATCTAAATTTGCATGCATAAAAGTAGAACCTATATCTAAGTTTGCATTCATAAAAGTAAATCGACATAACGGCAAGCACACAATCTCATGAACATATTAAATAAGTAAATGCGGAATAATAAAACAACAATAACGGAAATTAAATGCGAAATAATAAAAGGCTAATAATGCGAAATAAATGCGAGACAATAAATATTTGGCCAAAGAACTCGGCCGTTTTCAATAAAGGACTTGGCATACCCGGTTGGACGTATTCCACGTCCAACCGAGCATGCCGTTTCCAGGACGACAAAATAAAATATAACAAAGGGTGCCCTCAGGTCTTACCTTTAAGTCGCCTCTTGGAAGTGTGTTACGCGGTTGTCGGAAGGGTTAATACTCCGCAACTTTTCCAATTTACTGGCTTGCTGTTTTCCTTCGTTGCCTCGCTATTTTGGACTGTTTTAGGGTCAGTTTTTGGGGCTGTTTTGGGGTTAATTCGGGGAATATTTTGGACTATTTGGGGTTATTTTCGGTTACAGAGAGGGCTGTTTCGGGGATGATTTAGTCTTGATTAAAGGCTTAGTTTTGGTCTCGATTTGGGTTGTTGGTTCTCGGTGGTTAAGGGTGCAGTTTTGTTGGTGTGTGCGTGCAGTGGGGTTTAGTGGCTTACTTCGTGGATTGAGTATGTTGAAGGCGTGAAGGTGGCTGTTCATGTGATTTGTCCTAGTGTGGTTCACGTGGGCTGCTAGTTTATGTGGCCGTGTCAATGAGTGAGAGAGTCGAGTGTGAAGAGAAGAGAGGGGGCGAGCTGTGTGTGGCTATGGCGTGCATGTGTTTTGGCCTTTTTGTGCGTGTGTTCTAGTGTGTTTCATGTGCGTGAGTGGCTTTGTTGTCAATGAGTGAGAGAGTCGTGAGGTGGATGTGCGTTTGTGGGTTTTGGGCTGTGCAGGGTGAGTGGTTAGAGAGAGAGGTGTTAGTTGGTGGCTTGGCTTGTGTACGTGAGTAAGGGGTTGGATGCGTGATTAGGGTTCTTCATGTGTTTGTTTGTTTTGAGATAAGCGTGAGGTCGTGAGTGTCTTGGTGAGGGCTGCTGAGAGAGAGGAGAGAGGTGAGTCAGGATTAGAGACGTGAAAGGTGTTTGCTGTTTAGGGTTAAGTTGCCGTGAGTTTTTTGTGAGTTGATGAGAGATGGGAGGGAGGCTAGAGAGATGAGAGATGATGGAGGCCGTGATGGGTTCTATTAGTTTAGGGTTTCGGCTGTGAGGATCTTTGTTTATGAGTTTAGGGTTTGCTGCATGGTTTGTGGCCGAGAGCTTTAGGAGGGGCTGGCTTAGGGTTTAGTTTTTGGTTATTGTCGTGAATGCTCTCCGGGGGTCCTAAGGGTTTGGTTTATACCTCTTTTTATAGGCAAAGGTTGGGGTTTACCTTATGTGAATAGGAAAAGAATATTGTGTCATTATGAGGGATATTTAATTTGTGTATCATTAGGAAAGGATCTCTTCATTTTAGGAAGGTAAATTAATTTTATTTTATTTTATTTTATTTAGTTTAGGAATGTGATTTAATTTAATTAGGAAGGTGATTTATGAGATTTGATTTGATTCTTTTAATTTGGGAAGGTGATTTATTAGGATTTCAACATGTGTTTAATGTGTGGATTTATTATTTTGGAGGGATTATCGGTGTGTGGTTGGTTATTTTGGTGGGCTTGGTGTGTGGCTTGGTGGTGTATGGGCTTGGTATGTGGCTTATGGGGGTTTTGGGTCAAGGTGTGTTTCAAAACAGAGATCCAACGAGCGAACCCACAGCTAAGCAAACGAATTTAGTCCAACAAGATATGGATTTTTGACTTTTCCCTTCCGACGTCCGTTTCCCGCGACTTCCAAAACTTAAAGAGGAGTGCCTCCGTACGAGACTCATCATCGGGACTTATATGCAAAAATTCAGTGCCTACACTTGTGCAGTTTGTGACAGTGACAACCATATCAAAGTCATGCATGCATTTTTGGCTTACCTGGTTCGTCGGCCATTGCCGGACTTACCTGTAGTTTCGCTGCTAGTGTGGGATGGTTCATCCCCGAACCATTCCTAGTGTGAGATGGTTCATTCTCGAACCATTACTGATGTGAGATGGTTCATTACCGAACCGTTACTAGTGTGAGATGGTTCATTCCCGAATCGTTACTAGTGTGAGATGGTTCATTCCCAAACCACCGAGTGGGTTTTGTTCTCGAATTGAGTTAAGTTGATGGCGAGGCGTTTTGACCTCTGGGTTTTGTTCCCGAACCACCGAGTGGGTTTTGTTCCCGAATTGAGTTGAGTTGATTGTGAGGCGCTTTGACCCCAGAGTTTTATTCCCAAACCACCGAGTGGGTTTTGTTCCCGAATTGAGTTGAGTTGATGGCGAGGCGATTTGACCCCTGGTTTTTTTCCCGAACCACCGAGTGGTTTTGTTCCTGAATTGAGTTGATTTGATGGCGAGGCGCTTTGACCCCTGGGTTTTATTCCCGAACCACCGAGTGGGTTTTATTCCCGAACTGAATTGAGTTGATGGCGATGTGCTTTAACCCCTGGGTTTTATTCCCGAATCACCGAGTGTGAGATGTTTTGATCTCTGGGTTTTGTTCCCGAACTGTAATGAGTTTGTTGCCATTCCCGGCTTGCTCATCCTCATTCCCGATGAGTTGCTCGTCTTTGCCGTTTTTTCCTTTTTTCTTCAAAACCTGCGAACACAAAATAAATATTGTGTGTATGCGACGTGTATGCATGTTTACATGGATGCATTCCCTATTCCGATGGGTTTTATTTTTCCTATTTGATGTCATCTTTGCTTAGGCATTCCTTGTGTTAAAAGGTTTTCTTCTCCCCTTTAGGAATCCTTTTCCCACAAAAAGCTTTGGTCACCCCCTAGGTATGCCTACAGTTTCCTTCTGATAATTCTCATTTGGTGATTGTTCAATTATCTTTGGTTTCATGGCTCAAGGTCCCATTGTGTCCCTTATCCGCGGGATGGTAGACTGGTTGCCCCCAGACCTGGCTCAGCTTTCTGCTCTTCGCTACCTATAGTGGGTCAAGGTGGATTACGCCTTTGTGAAAGTGGTCTCATCATTTTGGGATCATGTCTTCTGATTCCCAGATTTCTAAATGTGTCTTCTCCTTGAAATTGGACTCCATTGTTCGTCATTATGTGATATGGCATTTTGTATCGACATATCATATTACAAGCTACGAAATAGTCCCAATAGTTACACATTTTATTGTCATCAAGGAATGCCGAGTAATGAAATCAGAGAACCTTTAAATCACTCAATGCAACTCAAACCCAAGTCTTTGAATAAATCATCTAAGCCAGACTCACAGTGTATGTGTGTAAAGGTTCATTTACAGCTTGATTCCTAGGTAACCCAACTCAATGATTTCGTTTAAAAATTGGGATTGACGGGTCAAACCAACCTAGATGTCTTAATTATGCTCTACCATTGCTTTTTTGTGCTCAATGTGTTATGATTTTCTTTTTCTTTTTCTTTTGTCTCTCTATTTTTTTTTCAATACAACTACCCTTTAAGGTAGCATTTCTCCTCATGGTGGTCCTAAGACTCGCCCATTGGTAGCTTCACCCTTATCCGTTATAGGTGGTTACATTTTTTATTATTATTATTTTTAGAGTCTTTTATTTTATTTTCAACCATACCACACATCATAACGCTAGCAAATCAGGATAGACATCTAAGCAAAGGGTCATTCATCGACCTGCAATTTCTTCAACTAGTCACCTTGCCGACTACTCAGGTTTTCATTGCTAAAAACCTATAATTAAGTGCTTACTAGTCTAACATAGATCAACTACTCAAAGTATCAGATATAAGTATATCAAGAAACCCTAGAGCAAACAATTTCATCATTGGACTTATGCTTAACTATTAAGGACTAACAAGAAAAGACTCGAACAAGTAAGCAAAATCAATGTCTTTATGATTAATAAATGCAGGATTACAATCGAATAAGATCAGGAAAATAAACATCTCCGTAATTTGCAACCTTGTCTTCTTCCGTCTTCTTGCTTTATTCAAACGTCAGATTCTCCAACTGCAGTAGTTCTTCTTCCTATTTATTTTCCTCTTTTTCAACCCCCTATTTGTCACTGCTCGAGAAGTTTTCCCAGAAATCCCTCCTCTGCTCTATTTCATCTTTACTACTACTGTCCCATATCCCCATGTGGGAAGCTTGGTGGTGGAGAGTTTGGAGGACAAAGCTGTCGGGTAGGCCGGAGTTGATCATGTAGGTGGGTAGAGGGTTTCTGTGTGTGTTGGGTTGTTCTTTTTCCGGGTCAGGTATTTTATGGGTGTCAATGAGGTCTTGGATTTCATGCCTAAGGCGGGTACAGTTTTCAGTTTTGTGGCCTTTTTTATGATGGAGGTAACAGTATAGGTTTAGGTCGAGGTAGTGTGGCACATGGTTTAGAAGTGGTTTAGGTTCTAAGGGATTTAGGAGTCCTTGTCTCTTCAGTTCTTCAAACACATTTGACAATGGTCTACCAAAATTGGAGAATCGCTTATTTCTGATAGCGGTGACCTCAGAGGGAGCGGGTTTGGTACCTGAAGGCCCCCCAATAGTCTTTCTATTATGGCCGTAAAACTTTCTGTTCTTGGATGTACGGGGTACGGTCAAACTGGCCATAACGTTGGTCAAAGTTTGTAGTTGCTCGGTAATTTTGGTGATGTCAGTTTCCAATTGATCCATGTGGGAACCTTCATTGCCTGACGCATTCATGCTTGCTAACCTTTTCTTGCAAGTCTTCCTTCTTCTCTAACCCAACGGAATGATGGCTTTTAAGACAAGTAGTTAGCATGATGCGTGTATGCATGAGATGCATATGGTTATCAAAATAGCATATATACTTCCGACCTTATTCCTCCCACACTCGGGGTAAGTCCATTTTCGTCCTAGGTATGGCTTATTTTATGCACCAATGTGGGGTACACAAAATCGTTCTCGCCTACGCTACAGGGGTGAACTTGGCTACCTCAGTCCATTTCCATCGATAAAAGACAAAGACCGACCATTTAAAATATTGACTAAGCCTATTATGGGGATCGTGCCATTGTCTAAAAACGACGAATTGGGCCCTTGGTAATCATGGTTGTGGGGATGGACTTGGAGATATCCAAAAGTATACAAATATGACATAACAAGGCGTACCCTTCCTGGATGAAAGCCAGTGCGGATATCGGACTCATGCACTTGGCATATTCGGATCATGTTTGGACATTCTAACCCCATAAAGGTTTTCATACAAGTTGGCCCGTTATAATTTTTAAGTGTTCAATCAGATTATCGCGAGGTGAAAACTTGTCCCAGTTGAAAAGGCCCAACAGGTTTACACTTTTGCGATAAAGTGGCTAAACAACTTCAAATGATAGGTGGCCCATCGTCATTTTGAAAAATTTTGGCCCAATCATCATAAGATGCAAACTTGTCCCAGTTTAAGTGGCCCAACAAGTTTGTATCATATGACGAGAGGTCCAAATGGATCCAAATGGTAATAGTCCCAAACACAAGCATAAGGGTAACTTCTATGGGGCATATAACTATGGTTCATATGTGGGCTTATAAGGGTATGGATAAAGGCTCTCACCGGCGAAGGGTTGCTCACAACTAGGTCTCCCCCACTCAATGGTTCGAGCGACCAAGTGAGCGCGCCTTTTTTATACCCTAAGGTACGTGCCAACGAGTGATGATGCCACATAATGATCCACCGCCATGAGTGAAAGCGACTTCACGATACATGACACCATCAGGGTAAAAAGGGTATGCAAAATATATGAGACTTGGGTAACCAAAGCCAAATCCACGGACACTACAAGGCATTTTTTTTGGGCCGATTCTCTATCCCCAGTGGAGTCGCCATTTATAGGAGCGAAGCGGGGTTTACCGCTATGCCTATGATGCTCGGCGACCACGACACTGTTGGGCTCGCATCCCGTAGAGAGTACGGAGTAGCCCACGGGGGACTAAACCGGAGAATAAATGAGTCCCCACCCAGTGTGAACTGGGAAAAGATTTAAGGCCGCACTCACCCCTCGCAAGGGAAGACCTTAAACCGTTGGGTTCGGAATGGTCCCTTACTTATGCCGGTATAATGGACGATTTCACACAATGGTATAGTCAAGTCTTATGCAGTTCATGCAAGATAATTCAAATAAACACACAAATTTGTACACTCATAAACATGAATATAAATAAAAGCAAATTTAATTAAGAAATACAAGGTACGATAACAAGAATAATAATCAAAAGCAAATAAAGCGTCAATAAATAAATAAAAGGGGTTGCTCATGCATATATGAGTATTTTTCGAGTGGTACGTAGAGTTGTATCCTAAGTACAGACCTCACTACCTTCCATTCGGATTCGGCTACGAAATTTATGTCTGGGTTTCCATCCGATATACCGCAAGGGATAACACACACAATCATTAATGCAATATAAACGGACATGAAAGTAGATGCGAGATAATATAGCAAAACATAAAAAGTAAAAATGAAAATAACGATAAATGCAAGTAAATAAATAGAAAATACAAATAACAAAAATAAATAACAAAGTAAATGTGAAATAATAAATAACAATAAATAGACAGAAAGATAAATAAGAAAATAAATGCGAGATAATATAGCAATGAATAAAAAATAAATAACGAAATAAAATAATAAAATAACGATGAATAAAAAAGATAAACAACAAAATAAATACGAAATAATAAAATGTGTGACCATAAATTTGACCGTCTTTAATGTAGGACTTCGCATATCCGGCTGGACGTATTTTACGTCCAGCCAGGCATGCCGTGCCCGGAACTATAAAATAAATATGGTAAAGGGTACCCTCAGGTCTTACCTTTTAAGTTGCTTCTCGGAAGTGTGTTATGCCGTCGCCGAAAGGATTGAAGCTGGTTTGATGTTTGCTATTTCTGGTTCGTTGTTTCACTTGTTGTTTCGCTATTGTTTGCTTGCTGTTTTTTTCGATAATGAGCTGCTGTTTTATGGGACAGTTTTGCGGTGATTTGGCTACTGGTTTGGGGCTATTTTTCGGTAACGAGTTGCTGTTTTTGTGGGCTGTTTCAGTGGTTTTTAGGGACTGGTTTTGGGTTATTTTTGGACTGTTTGGGCTGCTTGTTGTTCAGTTATGGGGCTGTTGGTTGGAGGGTTATTTGTTGTTGTTTGTTCGGTTAAGGGGCTGTTGGTTGAAGGGTTATTTGTTGTTGTTTGTTTCGGTCAGAGGCTGCTGCTTGAAGGGTTATTTGTTTGTTTCGATCAAGGTTTTGTTTTTGTTGGTTTGGCTTGTTGTGGTTTTTTTCAGTGAGAGTTACAGTTTGTGGTGGTTTTGTTGTGGTTTTGTTCGGTGAAGGTTGCATTTTGTGGTTGGTTTTGTTGTGGTTTTGTTCGGTGAGGGTTGTCCTTTTTTTGATGAGTTGTCGTGTGTGTGTGTTTGATGGAGAGCCGTGTGTGTGTGTTTTTGAAGGAGATCCGTGTGTGTGTTTTTGAAGGAGAGCCGTGTGTATGTGTCTTCAGGTGTAAGAAAAAATGTTCCCTTTTAGGGTTTGGTCAAGCCTCCAATTTATAGTGACAATGGATCTCCTATGTAAGGAAATAAATCATGCAAATATGGGAGATATTTATTTAATTTATTTAGGGAATAAAATCTCTAAATTTAGTGAGGACGGGATTCACAATCTATTTAAATTGGAAGGTGATTTGAGGGAATTTTGACATGTGTTTTGCATGGGATTTTATTTATTTGGGAAGGTTGGGGCGTGTATGGTGGGCTTTGTGTGGGCCTTGGGTGTATGCTGCATGGATTGGCTTTCATGGGTTGCAGGGATTTTGGGCCGAGGCTAAGATTTGAAACAAAAACTGAGTGAGTGAATCCGAGGCGGGCTAGCGAGTTCGAATCCGATGTGGTTAATTTTGGAGGTTTTCTTTCCTTCCGACATTCATTTCCCGCAACTTCCGCAACTTTTCAGGTAGTGCCTCCATACGAGGCTCGCCATCTGGCTTATGCAAAAATGCAGTATCTACACTAATCTAAGCCACCAGTTAACTTAAATCCTCTGTTTACGTATTTTTTGAAAATCTTCCGAAAAAATTTCCACAAACGCTACGGATGGGTCTTGAACCAACCGAAATTCATCTAAACATTATTGTATCATCATATATATCTCATATCTATCATTACAATCACAAACACATCAATACACGTAAGGCCACTTTTATCGGAAACTTACATAATCTATCGGATCGATCCAATTCGTTCTGTTTTCACTTGGATTCTACCAAATACACAAATTCAATATACTCATGCTCAAACGATTCAATTTATATCATTATGCTACTCTACGAAACTAATGGATACATTCGAACATTAAGCGATAAACTTGAAATTAGCGAATTTTACTGAGAGGTCTTACCGAGATTTCGAGGGTATATACGAACTCCAAGCGATCCTATGAACGTGCTGGAATCGACAGAATTCCGATCGGAGATACTGCTCATTCGGTGTTACTATTCACCATTTCTTTTACTTCTCGATTTGCGTGCAACCGTGCACGAAATGGAAAAACCATCATTGCCAACTTGTAGTACTCTCCGAGAGCTTCGATTTGTAGAGTGGCTCGGGCTGTGAAACGAAGCGACGATCCAGGCTTGACAAACCCATTCACACGCGTTTCTCTCTCTTCTTCGTCATTCGCCGGCGTCCTGGGGGCTACTGCCTGCCACCACAAGATAAAGGGGTGGCTGATGCACCCCTCTAACCCATCGACCAAAACTGTTTTGGGGCTGGGGGGTCGAGTGGGGAATGTTGTAAGGTTATGCGTTTTCTGAAATTACAAGAAACTATTGAGTATTTAAAGAAAAATTTCTGGAATTTACATTTAGAGCCTCGCGAAATTGCAATTAGGTCTCTACCATATGACTTTCTCGAAAATTCACATTTTGGAAGCCCTTGTGATGCAAATTTCAAAAAGTGATCAACACGAAAATTGTTCGTCTCAAAAAAACGAGTCTAATGGTTTAAGAATTAGCTCAATTGGAGTTCGTTTGCTATTTTATAGCTGATACAACATACTTTTACGCTTATAACGATATAAACAAAAATCGCGTAACCGATTCTCGAAATCACGCGTTTTCCAACGCAAATAAGCTTCACTTAAAAACATCCCGACCTATTTTCCAACACATAAACTCTTATTTTCGAACACCATCCCGTTCCAGATCCTTAACTTTAATTCAGAAACCTTCCAGCACTGTTCCAAAAACTCGGGATATTATAACTTTAAAGCGAATATGAGTTTGAAAAAATGGATTCGTTTAAAAAGTGGGTTAATTCGATCCGATTCGTTTATTAAACAAATCGAATACGAATTTAAGCTCATTGATTCGTTTATTCGTTTAGAATTCGTTTTATTATTTTCTTTTAATAGTTAATTTTATTTTTCAATTAAAATTCGAGAAGTTATTGCTAATTACCATAGAAAATTAATATCATCTATATTTGGTGAGTCATTTTTAGTAAATCTATTAATTACGTATTTCATATGTATATGTTATGAAGAATTAATCTAAATAAATTATGATAATTTATGTCATTGAATAATGTTATGACTAAACAAATATTCATATTTGATTCGTTTAATAAATGAATCGAATACAAATCTTGGTATTATGATTCATTTATTAAATGAATCGAATGTGAATTCATCATATTTTAATTCGATTCGTTTAGAATTCGATACAAATTCGATTCGTCATTTCTTTTGCCACCCCTACATTTTTAGAGTTTGAACTCGTGGTAAACAAATAATAATTTAACAATTGACCATCGCGCTACTCAAAGTTTTTTTATACTAACACGGGGCTGTCTTCTCAACTGGATTGCCATATTGTGCTTCCCTTTCTTATACTAGAGGCAATTGTTGAATCGCATTATCATATTATACTCTTTCTCACAAGCGTGGGGCTGCTGATGTTTCATAAACATGATGAACTTCAGTATATCAATTAGTTCAAAATGAGAACGGCATCTTACTACTTGACAAAGATCAAACCACAGATACTCATCTGTGCCAACATTATTAACAGCACCGCCCATTGTTATGCAAATATCGTTAGAGGTGTTCACGGATCGGATTGAATATTTTTTCAATTTTATGAAACCCAATCGGATCGGATCATATGGGTCACCGAACCCAAACTCGAATGGATCAAGTCGGGTCATACGGGTCGCAGAACGGGTCAGCTTAAAAATTTATGTATAAATTATTTTGAGACAAATATTCGCTATTTTATATCCAGAAACTTGTGATACATATAAAATTTCAAGACAACAAAAGTAAAAAAAAAATTGAAAAAATAGTAAAAACTTAAAAAATAATAAAAATTTTAGAAAATTAATAAAAAATTTGAGAAATAATAAAAATATATTGTATCGGGTCGGATTTGATACAGCATAGATCCCTTGAGAACTTAAAAACTTTTCTCATCTCCAACTAAAAAAAAAAATGAACATGAGTAATGAGAGGGTTCAATATCTTACCCGATATCTCACAACAATAGTAACCAAATATATATAGTTCCCAAGTTGCCATAATGTCTCGTACATATAAATCAATAAAGAAATTAGACAAATTTATAGAAATGCCTTCTCAATCAATCCAATAAAGCCTAGTATACAAATTCTCTTGTATCTTCTTGTAATCAATTGCTATAAGATGCCTTATTGGAGCCTTCAAAAACATCCTCCATGTATGACCTACCCCTTCCAAATCAAACAGATCAGCTTAGTTATTACAAAATTGGAAGTCTATCTGCATTTCATAAGACAAAGGCATGAATTGAAAGCAAAGTAATACCACAGGTGAGCAATTTGTGGAACTGGGTATTGCAATTGCACAATGGATTGTGACAAATTGGTGCAAAGATTCAGAATTGAAGAGTCTGACCTGATAGGCTGCTTTTTGTTGCAATTATTTGAAAGAGAAATGGAGGTATTCAAATGGTGTTTCTCTATTGAAGCTTATTTAAATGGTCATATAAGACAAGCAACATAAACCAGATTGACTTCACTGGAAAGGCTTGACAAGACGAGTAAACTTTGCACAGTTGACTATAATTTACTGATATATATTAACAGGAAAAATATAAAGGCCTGGTGATACCACATCCTCATGAGATAATGACTAATTACTTTTACGTTATACATCAACCTGAACGTCGAACTTCAACATCTTGCCTTGTGCTTCTGCTACTACTCAAGGGAACAGAACTCTGACCTGAAAGTTGCAAATCAGAAAGGGTAAGAGACCCAGTCTGAGAGAAGATTAAACCAACTGAACCACTGGAGGTGCTTCCAGAAGAAGGAATTCTGCTTGAATCCTTTTGGGATCCAGACATCAATTCAGGCCGCAGATCAGAAGAATAGGATGCAGGGGCCAGAGTGGATAGCAAAGACCCAACTTGGTAGGGAGCCACAGGCATTTCTGCAAGAGATGAAGCTGATAGACTATATCTCATTGTTCCCATTGGATGATCAAATTTGCAAGTGGCCCCAAACTTGCAGCACCCATTTTGCAAGAAGAAAGTACAAGGCTGTGCCCCCTGATTTTCAAGAGGAAAGAAAAGAATCATAAATAAAACAACTATTCACAAGGCAACATACCGACTACTAAAGAGTCAGCATCTTCATAGGTTATACACAAGTGGTTCAAGGTATCAATACTGAACAGAACATTGAAAAAAATGCAGAAGCTGAGTAATTTGATGAAATATCACAATGTTTTTACATCAAAATCCAAAGTCAGGCATATTGATTAGCAAACACTGCATCTTCAGATTAAAGAGCATCTGTAAGAAACTTAATTCCTAAAGCATCTCTAAGTTAACCTCATTCTCTTTTAGTCATGCCAACTCAGGGATATGCTCTCTACTTACGAGGTTGTGATGAGATAAAGAAGGTTACACCCTAGAAGATACTTTTCTACTATAGTTTTCTTTGAATTACGAAATCAATTCACTTAGTAAATATAAAAGTCTCAAAAATGCAGCAATGAAAATAAATTTAATAACAGATATACAATGGATTGATCAATGCAAGAATAATAGCTATATAGTACAAGCTTGATGATTATATTAAGAGATGGTTAAATCTACAGATTTTTATTTGTGCAATACGAGTATGTTGTTCGAAACATTGGTACTTGTCACCGAAATAACCATACATTCCCAAATGTACTGGTCTTCATTGTAACACAAAAACAAAAAGAACATACCTATTGGTTCAATAACACAAACCATTTTAGAGAACATTAATACACCATGGATTATTTTCATTTTACAAATATATGGTGAATCATATTAACGTGACTGGCAAACAGTGTTTAAAAATACGGTGAAGAGCGCCGCCTCGAGGCGGCCGCGTCTTTCGGTTTTCAAACTTTCGCCGCTTCACACCGCGTGAGGCGGCCGCCTCAGTCTGCCTCGCGCCAAATCGACGTGAGGCGGCCGCCTCACTCACAGCGCCCTTTTTTTTTATTTTCGGTTTTTGCCTTCAAAACGACGACGTTTTGGGGGCTCCAAAACATCGTCATGTGGTCAATTTCATTTCGTCTCAATTTCATTTGGTCCATTTCATTTCGTCTTTAAGGCTCCAAAACGTCGTCGTTTGGTCAATTTCATTTCGTCAATTAATATGGCTTTTGTTTTCTTTAAATTTATTGTCACATTAAGCATTAGGTGTAGATTGACATAAAGTGGATTCTTGATACAATTCAAATTCAACAATATGGTTGGCTCTAATATGGTTTTAATGAAAAAGAATCATAATTAATATCATTAATCAACATTAATTGTGATTTTCAAAAAAAAAATTAATTGTGAATGATATCAAATTAATTTATTATTAACAATAAAATTATTTATTATAAATATTTAAATAAAAAATAAGTTACAAAAATATCCTTAATTAAAATAATTAATTATTAATTTATTAAATTACTAAATATTTATAATAAATTTATTATTAATCAAGAATTATCATTTCATTAATTTATATATTTTTTTTTTGGTCGTTCGAATTGAGGCGCTCGCCTCGCTGCCTCAAGGCGGTCCACCTCGCGCCTCAAAGGCCGACCACCTCGAGGCGTTATACGTATTTTTAAACATTGCTGGCAAATACACATTAGTGATAAAATGAAGACTCATACTTCTACATGAAACAAACCTTGCACATTACTAAACATCATAAAACAATCCCCTTTTCAACCTTAGATGAAAAAACAAATATAAAAGAGAAGTCTCCAGACTATCAACGTGACTGGAAAATACACATAAGTGATAAAATGAAGACTCATACTTATACATGAAACAAACCTTGCACATTACTAAACATCATGAAACAATCCTATTTTCAACCTTAGATGAAAAAATAATTATTAAAAAGAAGTCTCCAGACTATAGTCTCTGTTAAGCAGATCAACAATGGGTAATTGTGTACCGAGATCACGAACCTCCAATATGGAGCATTATAGAAAAAAAACTGTGTAAATTCATACCGGACGCAGAGGGAGACCAAGTGGGCTGAGGGCACAGTTTGTTCTTAGCACAACTCTATCCCGAGGATGATGATACCTACAAGATAATCCAAATTTACAGTCCCCGGTTTTCAAAAAATACTGGCATTCAGGTTCACCAGGCCTCTCTGGAAATGATTGTTCCTTCTGGCCACTACTTGAAGGACCAGCAGGTGAGGGCAAGGAGGTATGAGGCCCTGCGAGTGCAGGCATTGAAGAAGATAGTTGCTGTAGTCCATATAGAGAAGTAGCTCCAACTGCAGGTTGTGCCCCAGGAGATAGCACAGGACTTACAGGTGCCTACACCAAGACAGCCAATGACAGCATTACAAATGCGCAAGTTTTTGGTAATATCTCATATTAAAAAAAATCATATAATACCGAGTAGGGACTCCAGCCTGAAAAAGGAACTACTCCTGGGGGGAAGAGCACTGGGCCAAAAGCCCCTTGCACATAAGAACTAGCTAAAAGCGGAGGCCTGGCCACCCTCAAGCTGGCGGATGCCCCCTCATACTGTTCAGCCATTGGAACTGAAGGAGACTGCACCAACGGATAAAACTGAGGTGCAGATGCCGGCAATGATGTGCCAGCTGGTTGAGGATGATGGAATTTACAAGTCATACCAAATTTGCACTGCCCCGTTCTCAAATAGTAGGAGCACTCTTTCTCACCCTGACAACAAACACAACTTATACAAGTGAGCATACTGTCACTGATATTTGTCAAAATTCAAACATGACTTATCATTAATTCTACAAGATAAAAAATTAAAAAGAATTCAAACCGGTCGTTGCAGGTATCCATATGTATTCAGAGAAACATGACTCATTGATCCACCTGAATGTTTTGGGTGGTGGAATTTGCAGGATGCACCAAATTTACAGATTCCAGTTTTCAAGTAAAACTGACAAAAAAGTAAACAACCTTCACAAAGTATAAATAATAACCAAAACCAAATAGATAAGGTCTCAGTATATTTTCCAAAGGCACTGCTTTGACCTTGTACCTGACATAGGGGTTCCCCTGGCCGATCTGGGTAATCCCCTGTAGCCATTACTGCAGCCTCAACCTAAGCAATATTAAAACCAGACAAAAGAGAGTTCAACCCAATTCACACAATAGCTGGCTTCAGTAGCCGTCGAAGACTGAAGTAAAAGAAATGATACAAAATCCACAATTCAATCACAAATTTCACATGGTGTGGCACAGAATAAGACAGAGCCTTCATTTCGTGGTAGTGTAAACACGACGACTCAACATAGACTAGGGGAGGACTGAGGCCTTTGTCTTTTCCCCAGCTTATTGATATACCAAACAAATATTTAAATAATATTAACGCCATACTTATATTAGCGCACTCAAATTTCCAATAGACTACACTAAATAGTAATTTCCTATCACTTAAACTAAAGATACACAGCAAAATCTGATAACATCTCAAAAACATATAATGCAAGAAAAGTAGGCAAATAATTAAAAGATTATAATTACCGCGGCGCGATTGCGAGGGTGGTTGTATCGACACCTATCACCATATCCACAGACTCCAGTTCGCATGTAGTACACACAGTCCGGCACGCCGTGCCGCTGAGGGTAAGACTCAGTCGCCTTCAGGTCCAATTGCCACATCGATTCTACATTTATCGCAATTTAAACCTAATTCACAACCACATTAAACAAACCCTAGAAAAAATTTTAAAACAAAAAAAAAATAGCGTATTCCGAAAACGACAAATGAAATGCCGGTGGAATCAAACCAACCAACAGTACAGAAACCAACCTTCGATGCCGGAGGCTGGGCCTGCGGGACTCCATAGTGGCTGATGGCCCGACTGGGACCCGTTTCTAGCCGAATTCTTGCGACCGTAAAAGTCCATCTAAATTTTTTGTTAAATGTGGTTTTGTATGTACAGTGACTAAACTGAATTCAAGAAAGTAAGAAACTATGACGTCGAACAGAGAATCAATCGGTAGAGTTCGATCGAGATATTTTATGAGTTTTATTTTTTTGGGTTGAATAAACAACAATAAGAGGAAAAAATTATGAAAAGAAATGGAGATGCTTTCACTGTGATGGAGCTAATTGTCTCAGTCTCTCTCAAAACCGTACGGTCTGTTTTTGTTCTTTTGATTTTGATTTTTATCTGGTAGGTTATTTATATTTTATTAATAAAGAAAAGAAGATATTTTGAATTTTGAAATTTTATATTTTATTATTATATAGTAAAATATAATATTTTAAATCATAAATTTAATAATAAAACTATATAATCCTATTTTGTTGTAATTTGTCATGATCCCAACTAGACCCGGCCGGCGGTTCGGTTCGGTTCGGTTCCGGAACGGTTCTCGGTTCAACACTAATGTGGAACCGGAACCGGAACAGAACCGTTTGGTTCCGGTTTCATTCGGTTTTTTTTTTTTTTGCTTTATTGAAAATAAAAAATTGAGATTGATAAATTAATATAATTTAAAATTATGAATTTGATTTTATATAATAAACTTACATTACATAATTACATTAAATTATAAATAAAATTCCTATCTAAAAAAATAAAAATATATATTATTAAATTAAAGAGCTTGAACTTAAATTTTTAAAAACTTGAGTTGCCTATGTATCCTCCAGGGGTGAGAGGAATCAAAGCTCACGTAGTTCCATTACCTTTAAAGATATTTCCCCATTGTAATTTTACAATTATTTAATTATCAATCATTATCAGTGTCTGTTGATCCTTCAGCTCCAGTTCCATTTGCACTTGCAGATGCATTATCGAACAAGTCTTCAAATTCATCAGGGGCATCTTTTTGGTTCCTCATATCAGCTCGGGTCCAATCATACACACATGATGTTGCTTCTAGAGTGCTTAGATGTAATGAAGACCGTCTAACTTTCAATATATTGCCTCCCATGCTAAAGGCTTGCTCAACCGTAACGGTGGAAACATGTGCTGCCAATATCTTTTTAGCAATAATTGATAATACAGGATATACATTTTGATGTCGGTTCCACCATTCAAGGATTTGAAAATTGTTACTAACTAAACTTTCAGTTGAAAACTCAAAATTTATAGATAAATAATTATCTAATTGCGGGTTATAAGTCGTGTTATCCCTATGTTTTTTATTTCGTTGTAATAACCAACGATCACCTGCGCTAAGTCTTAATTGCATTACGGTCGTTTCGCTACAACTAGATTGTCCTACTGATTGCAAGTTATATCTTTTAACATAATCATTAAATAACTCTATTAAATCAATTTTTATTTTAGCTATTATTCTTATAATATCAATTTCATCTAATATTCCTAAATATCCATAGTAAGCGGGTAAAGCACTATTCAAACTTTCTAATTTAAATCTAGGATCAAAAATAGCAGCAATAAGATAAAGTAAATGAATGTCTCTAAAATAATGCAACCATTTTCATTTTATAACATTAATAGCTTCAAACAAAACAATATCATTAGGATCACGACTATCAACATGCTCATCGAGAGTACCAACAATATTCAAACTTTCAAGAATAAATAAATGTGTTGTAGGATAATAAACTCCGCTAAAAATTTTTGTAGCATCATTAAAAACTTTTAAAATCTCTAAAAAAATTTCACAAATTTCTCATTGACTGGGAAAAAGTGTGATATGTTGAACATGTTGAGACGCATGCTTTATAGCAAAGTGTGATGCATACTTGGCCATTTGAGTTTGTGTCGTATCAAGTCCAAGTTCAACCGCATGATGTTTTTCCAAGTGTTTGATCATATTGTCGTATCCACCAGAAAATTTGTAAGAAACCCCACAATGGTTGCATATTGCTCTAGAACCTTCATCAGTATCGTCTAAATGAAAATGAATTTTGAAAACATCCGAGGAACAAGACTTAACTTCTCTTCTCCGTGAACCGATATTAGAGTCGTTCTCTTGAGTTGGCACATTTGACATTGTGTTCTTAGATGAGCTTGCCAATTATTGTTTAAGAAATTTTAAAGAATTAGAGAATTGAGAATGAGAGAATTATAGGAATTGAGAGAATTAAGAATTGAGAAATTGGTGTGTTGAAATAATGAAAAATGACCCATATTTATACATTTTAAGAATATTTTGTGATACCTAAAATTCCTATAAAATTAGCTGTTTTATTACTGTTATTAGGGGTAATTTGGGAATTCCCCAAATTTCTTTTTTTTTTTTGGCAGTTGGGGGCAGGGAGTCGTTGGGCTCCCTGCCCCACCCAGCCCAACAGTTAGTAGCCGTTGGGGGGGTGGAACCCTAGGGTTCCAACCGGTTGGAACCGAAACCTTACGGTTTCTGTTGGAACCGAAAGGTTCCAGGAACCCTAACTGAACCGGTCAGGTTCCGGGTCCGGAATCGGAACCGGAACCGTCTGGTTCCAACCGGTTCGGAACCGAAATCTTGGCCGGGTCTAATCCCAACTACTTAATCTTTATCTTGTAATTTATTATTATTTTGTAGTTTATCCTACCATAACTCCACCCTATAAATATAGAGAAACCTCTTTGTAGTTTTGTATAAAAAAAAAATCATTCATTCAGAATCAATAAGAAAAACATGCAGCTTTCAATGTACTCTCTTCTTCTATTTCTCTTTAATCTTATAACACGTTATCAGCACGATAATTTTTCTTTGCGAAAAAATATTAATTAGATGATCAAAAGACCTGAAGCTAGTAGGAATGGTGTCAGGTTTGGGAT
>SKCR01021082.1:0-72515 GCA_019454045.1 Zanthoxylum bungeanum | reverse complement strand
GATGGTCAGACGCAAATACCCAGTATAACCCAATTGAACCATATGTCTATGTCAACCAAATTACATGGATTCATTAAGATTAAGTTCCAATTATGGCTACCCCCGCCCGACAGGTATATGTCTATCATGTAAGGAAATCTATTAAAGGGTTATATATCCTCAAGGAAGGTCGTGGGCTAATGATTCTAAGGCTGAAACCTAAAATCCCTATGTCTAGTTCATTTTAAGTTTACCACATCAATCTTATTGGTGATCAGACAACAAGAAGCATTAAACTTAAGACTCAATAAACAAACTAAAGAATTACCCATAAAAAGAAAATCAATTATTAAGTGTGGATATTGTGTTTCATCACTTCCCTAGAATAAAAATAAAATGCTGGGGTTAGAAGATCCACATTTAATATTTCTTATCTAGGAATCTCACTTATTATAATATATAAATTATTTTATATTCTGCTTTCTCAGGAATTAATAATGTTAAACATTTAAAACCAGTCATATAGGCGGTAATCCATTTAGTCTAATTACACAAGCCATATAGGCGGTAATTATATGTCACATAAAGACCAGCCATATAGGCGGTAAAGTAATTTATATTTAGACCGACCATATAGGCGGTAATAAAGTTTGACATCAATTAATCCGATTAAATTATAATTTATAAATTATAATTAAGTGAGATTTACCTAAATAATTATATTAAATATTTCACCTTTTACCCAAGCGGTAAATTAACTACAAAACATAAAGTAAATAAATAAAAAGCTGTAATAAAAACTAAAAATAAAAATACATAATTTTATTATTACAAAACTAGATGCTTCCTATGAAATCAGGGAAAACAATCCCAAGGAAAGAACACCAAATGAAGTGGTGAAGGCCTGAATTTATAGGCATTTTCTGGAACTAGCGTCGCGACGCCAAAGGTCCCAGCGTACCGACGCTGGCATGCATTTTCGATCAACACAGGTTGACCACGCGGGTTCTGTCGGCATAATCAAGAGATGACACTTGTCACGCGGCAGAGCGGCTCAATCAGACGACGACACGTGGCGCACGGTGAATGGCTGGATTTTTGGTCAAATGAGAAGTTGACACGTGGCACGCATTTAGGATCGGTCAAATGAAAGGTCGACACGTGGCAACATGTGATTTGTCCAATATTCGGTCCAATGAGAGATTGACATGTGGCACGCGCTTGCTTTGGTCCAATGAGATTTCGACACATGGCATCCGGCGTATTTTAGCAGATCTTCTGTGATGATGACACGTGGCACGGCGCACGTTAGCAAGTCCAATTTCTCAAATTCTGACATGTGTCCCTCGGCGCATGTTAGCATGGCCGGCGCACTTTAGGCGTCGCGACGCGTAGGGTCTTGGCGTCGCGACGCTGATAAATTACAAAATTGCTCTTTTGTCATTTTTTTCTCTATTTTTGGCCCCAAATTGCTTCCAATGCTTTCCCAACCTGCAAAATAACACAAAACACATCAAAACATTCACAAAACCCGAGAAACTATACAAAATATTAGGTTAGATGAGTGAGAAATAGTGATATAAATATCACTCATCACACCCCCAAACCTAACATTTTGCTAGTCCTCGAACAAAACATAAAATAAAATAACATAATAAAATTTAACTAAGCCATTTTCGTAGGGATCACGGTTGCATTTAGCGTATGCAACAAGCCTTTAAACCCCTAGGTGTCCCTAGTGGACGAGTTGTAGTCTCGTGAGGGTTTACAGTAATGATACCCACAAAAATTTTACTAAAGTAAAAAGGTAGTAAAACTAATGCACACAAAAGTAAAAAGACAAGCGAAAAGAGAATAAAGAAGTTAGTGACTAAACAAGTGAAACTTCTACTCCAAGTTACTAGATGTTTTCTTTCTTTCTAAATTACCGAATAAGTAAATTCTCCGATTATAATTACCATTCTCCATATACACAGCCAACAAAATATTAAACAACTTATTTTTGCCCACAACAGTCACAAGTGCAGTTGATAAGAGAGTAATATTTTTGTCCTAAAGTTTTATCACAATTCACACCATTTTGCAGCAATGGAATAATTTTTCGGATTTTTCGGATTTTTTTCTCTATTTTTTATTTATATACAATATCTTCCATCTATGTAATGAGTGTTGAGTCGGTGGCTCCCAGACCAGTTGGCTTTAGGGCACCAGGTGTTAAGACACCCCTACGGACTTAATTACTCAGACTTCAGATATATATATTTTTGTAGCATCTTTGATCCATGTAGCGAGCTTTGGGCCAGTGACTCCTAAACCAGTCGGTTTTAGGGTACTAGGTATTAAAACACTCTTACAAACTTAATAACTCGAATCTCAGATTTTTTTTTTACTCCATTGCTTTTTAAGAGGCTTCCTCCAATTAAACTAGAACACTGAATATTACAAACTTTTCAATTTTAGCTCATGTCCGTATGTTGTGCAATTGTGCCAAACACATAATGATAGATAGAAAAGATCTGAGAAGAAAATAAAAGAATGGAACCCGAAGCAAATTCCTTGTATTTCCGGACTTCAATGCCTTGTCTTCTTCCTTTGGTTTTTTGATCTCTTCTTCTTGAATGTATTATTCTTGTTTTGGTATTTTTTAGAGTTTTGTTGCTGTCAAAGTCTGCCTCCCTGAGTTGGATGTAGTGGCTAATTTATAAGAAAATGTGCAGCCCTCTTTTCCTTCTTTTTGCAAACCCTAGTATCGCTAAATTTCTTCGCAGCACCGCGGCGCCTGAGTCTCGGGTATTTGTATGGGATGCGTCTGGCATCGCAGCGCTAGTAGGATGGCACCGCGGCGCCTGCCTTGACTTCTAGTTGACCTTGTTTTCTCCTTCTTTGCTTCCTTCAGTGATCCAGTTGCATCTGTTAACTCTCAAAACCCGTATAATAATCTGAATCCATGCTTTTCCTACTTCCTATTAACAAACAGCAAATAACTCCAAAAGACCATTAAATTATATGGAATCTAACAAAATAATAAGTTGAGGATGCAAGAATGGGTGTGTAATTTTCACATTTATCAGTAACTGAATAGAAGAAATTATATTTTGAATTGAAAGAAGTATGTTTGTTTCATCGATTTGATGATATTTCAAAGATGCTTAATCATAATAAAGTATAATAAGTCTGACTCCACGTCACATATGATGGAAATGGATTCGATGTAAAATGACTTGTTTTGTGATGTTCAGGTTGATGCTTTGTGTGATTTGAATGTTCGGCTAATAGATTGACATATATGTGAATATGTAGATTTGAAAATTTGTCATGGTAAAGTATAAAGGATAACAAAAGTTGGTAAATCTGAACTTGTAATGATTTAGTAATTCTGTTAATCTGTTGATATGTTTGACTTATTTTTTTATAGTAGCATGGTTACTAACTGAGTTTTTATAATTCACACCAAACCAGTTTGCTAGTTTTGCAGGTTGGCTACCAGATGGGTCAATCATTTTAGCTTTGGAATTCATACTCGAAACGCAGATCACCCAAGCGGCAGTCACCCTCACAGGTGTCCTGGGAGAAGTTTTAAAAGTTTAGGATGTTTAATTTATTGTTTTGATTGTCATGCTGAGCACACCGTTTGTATTAAGTAAATGATTTGACTACTTATGATGTTTTGGGCACAAAGCCTTTCAGTGTTGATAGATGATATAGGCATGAAGCCCTTAGGTGATGATTTTGATATATTGGTGTGGACCTGAGGTCCATATTGATATACGATGTTTATTTCAGGTTCGTTTTTATGTTGGACTGAGATCCAGATTGTCCAATTTTATGATACATCATATCAGATTTTTGTAGAACTTAGAGGCTTATGGAGATTGGTCAATCTTGTATTCTGTCGAAAGCATCCTTCCTCTGGCAGGGTGTTACATATTTGGTCCCCGTGCCAGTTTGATATACTGAAGCAAATTAAATATATTTGGATAATCCAATTATAAACTCACATATATTATTAATATGATTAATAATATATTTATCACACATAGAACTTATATTTATTTTAATATAAGATATTTATTTAATTTTTAAGATTATAAGATAATCACTTAACATTTTATAATTTTTAATCTTGTAATTATTAAATTATATATTGTATATAATTTATGTTTTGGAAACAAATGGATTTTAAATTTGATTTTAAATTCGTATATTTATTAAGATAGAGGTTACAATAGTAATTTTGGAACTTGATTATGTCTTCATAAAGACATTTAAATAAAATATTTTTATAACAAAATAGGCCCCTAGGCCGAATTTTGCAAGGTGGAAGGGCAAGGGTTTGTTTTGTTTTTGACAATAAATTAAACCCTAGATATATATAGGAAAAATATTTTCCTCTTGACCCTAATTCATTCTAAGAAACCCTAGCCACCCTTATTCTTGTTTTATCTCAAGAGTTGAAAGAAAAAAAATAACAACAAAAAGATAAATTTTGGTGTATGACAATTTTGTTCTCTAAAATGTTTAGAGACCTTGTTAGTGAGAGTAGCCCACACTACCTTTTGCTGGTAGGAGTCATAGCATGGAAGATAATTTGAAGTTGAATCAAAATCTTCATTCTCCCTTTCTCTTGCACTCACGGAAGTGAGTAGAAAATTTTGCTCACTGCTGCCGCCACCTATTACTAGTTATTTATTCTATGATTTGGTTGTGTTTCCGTCTAGAAAATTTGGGAACACAAAGGAGTGTATTATGGACAATTTCAAGTTATTCTGGAGTCATTATTTTATCCAAAATAATGACAGAAAAATCATCGAACAGGCAGCATGAAAATAGTGAGTTGTGCACGCGTAAAGGGTATTTTTGGTATGCAAAGCAGTCTAGTTTTTGGACTTCTGTTCGGGAATTGAAAAATCATCAAAAACATAAGCAAAACAAGTTCGAAGAAGCTGGACAGTTTCGACTAAGAAGGGGCAATGGCAGAAAAAATATTTCATGGTCGATCTCGATACCTAACACGCTTCCTCCACACAGGAAATCGTTTCCTACATCATGGTTATTATTTTTATGTTACTTTTATTTTTTAGGGAATGTAAGGCCATAAGGTAATTTTTACAAAGTGTTATAAACAAAGTTTATATAATTTTTGAGTTGTATCAATTTTTGTAAAATGGAGAGCCGATGTCGTCAACTACTTCATAAGGAGTTTTTCTCAATCCCTAGAGTAAGATTTGAAGAACAATGGATGCCTTGCTAAAATTTATACTAATTAGATTAGTATAGGAAAAATAAGAGTCTCATCAATGTAATTTTATTTTTATGTTATATGTATGCTTAATTCGAAATGTTTGAATAACATGTCATATAGCTTAGGGTGCTTACTCTTATATTTTCACATCCCATAACATGTAATAGATGTATAAATATTCTAGTCATAAAATTTGATTTTATGAAATTTAAATGGGTTAAATTGAAATATTATATGCATGAAAATAAATTAATAGGATTAATTATTTTAATGGTTTAAAAATTAGAAATTCGAATTTAATATATATATGGGCTTTATAAGTGCATTATATTTTCCTTTGGTATATCGGATGGAAACTCGAACGTAAATTTCATAGCCGATTCTGGATGGACGGTAGTGTGGTCTGCATTCGGGACACAATTCCACGCATCATTGGAATTTATAAGGTGTTTATATTAATTAAATAGTTTAATTAAAACTTGTTGTCCTTTATTTGAATTTCTAATTTTTAACTTGTTAGTGAGCTAATATTTTAAGAGTTAAAATTAATTAGGTCACTAAGATAAACTTAATTAAATTGTTTTAATTAAGTAAAATATTATTTTAGACTAATTAGAATTAGTGAATAAATTTTTAATAGTTAAAATTGGATATATCACTAATATTATACTAATGTAAAGTTGAGTTATGTTTTAGCCGCGCATAATCTTGTTGGCACTAGTGAATTAAAAATATTAAATATTTTAAGTAGAAAATTTAAATTTTAAAATAGTGAGTGAGAGAGGGATATACAATAATATATCCCACAATCTCCGTTATTAGTCCGAAAATGTGAGATTCAAAAGGCGCCTCGAGCCGACTCTATTTTCATCCCCCTAGGATGGTGTCCATTTTGGGTCAATATCACGTTTGGATTTCGAGAGGATAGGAATTCTATATGTATCCGGTGAACTGACCTACCCTACGGTAGCACTTTACTAGTTAAGTCCAAGACTTCCGAAACAACGGGTTACACTCACAAAGGAATGATTAAATGTTGATCGAAATTCTTTGATAAAATCAAATGGTGGTTGGTTAATATAGGAATAAAAGTTATTCACGCATATATTAATTAATTGAGATTGTCTCGATCTATCATGAAAATAATTGACCTACCCTATGACGACACTTATTTGGGGGATGATAGATTTGTGTGACATTGTAATTCTTTTAAGTTTCTAATTCATTATACATGGTATATGAATCATGTTTAATTTCATGCCTAAATATTTTGATGATTTTGATATGCGATGGATGAATATTAAAATCCATACTTGTTTTATTTTCAACCATGGTTTGTCTAATCATTTCTATTCTCTCAAATGACAAATTAACCGGAGAAAACCATGTAAAATGGAAAAGTAACAAGAATGCCATCTTGGTCTATGAAAACCTTAAGTTTGTCTTGATGGAGGAATGTCCTCCGAGCCGGCCAGAAATTCGGGCCAAGCTGTGCGTGATGCCTACTAAAAATGGTTCGCGGCCAATGAAAAAGCCTTTTGCTACTTGCTAGCAGGGATGTCTGAGGTTCTTGTTGTAAAGCATGAACCAATAGCTACAGCATCTTTGATGATAGAGTCATTGCAGCGCATGTTCAGGCAGCCTTCATAGCGGCAACGTCATGAGTCTTTGGTCTCAGCGATGACCGCAAGGATGAAGGAGATGATATATTTCCGAGAGCATGTCTTGAGGATGATGACTTAGCTCAACATTGCCAAAACTCATGGAGCTCATATTGACGAGCGTAGCCAAGTGACCATGATCATGAAAAATCTTCCGAAGATTTTCTTGTAGTTTAAAAGCAATTATGTTATGAACAAGTTGACTTTTATTGTGACTCGACTGCTTAATGAGCTCATCCATTACGAGTCCATGCTAGTGGATCCTCGTAAGTCCAGTAGAGAGGTAAATGTTATCGAATCTTCCAAATCTGTAAAGAAGAAAAAGAAAGGCATTGGGAAGGCTAAGACAAAGCCTATGATAAAGAACAAGAGAAGCTCCATGGATGCCAAACCCAAAGGAAAGTGTTTCCATTGCAACAAGGATATGCATTAGAAAATGAACTTTCATAAATACCTTGCTGAGCTGAAAGAGAAGAAGGCCACAGGTAAATACAATTTACTTACCATTGAGTCTCTTTTTAGTGGAGGATGATAAATCTGCATTGATTGTTGATTCTGGAGCGACTAACCATGTTTTTTCTTCTTTGCAACTATTTGACTCATAGAGGGACTTTGCTAAAGGTAACTATACCATGAGGGTCGAGATAGGGAATGTCGTTTCACCTAGAGCGGTGGGAGTTCCATTTTAATTTTTTTGAATAATAGTTATTTAAATTTGAATAATAAGTTATTTATTCCTGGTTTTTACAGGAATTTGAATTCTGTTTCAAAATTTTTGGATGATGATTATTCAATTTCATTTGATAATAATTCAAAAATTATCACTAGAAATAGATTAACTATATCACAGGAAACTCAGAGAAGAACTTATATATGTTATGATCGTTAACACATAGTTCACTGCTCAACACAGAGATGTTTAAGGTTGAAAAACCTAAAACAAAACGGTAAAAGATTTCTCACGATGACACTTATCTGTGGCATCGTAGACTTGGTCATATTAGCCTTGATCAGATAGATAGATTGATAAAGAACGGAGCTTTAAACTAGTTAAAGGTTGGAACTTTACCAGTCTGAAAATTTGGTCTAGACGGAAAGATGACCAATGGACCTTTTATTGGAAAAAAGATATAGGAGCAAGTCAACCACTTGAGCTAATATATTCATAAATTTGTGGACCAAAGAATGTTAGAGCCCTAGGTAGTTATGAATACTTCGTCATATTTATTGACGATTATTTGAGATATGGGTACGTTTACCTAATGTAGCACAAATAAGATACCTTTGAAAAGTTCGAAACGTATCGTGCTAAGGTTGAGAATCAATTATGTAAGACGATAAAAAATTTACGATCGAATCGTGGATGAGAATACGTTGATAGTGATTTCGAGGAACTCTCGATTGAGCATGGGATAGTATCCCAGCTTACAACACCTGGAAAGAGTGGAGAAATCGGACCCTAGTAGACATGATAAGATCTATGTTTAGTTAAAGTTCACTGCCTAGTTCATTATGGGGATATGTATTACACACGGTAATTTATATCCTTAATATAGTTCCATCTAAGTATGTTTCTAAGACTCCCTTAGAGTTGTGGATTGGTCGTAAAGCTAGTTTACGACATTTCCACATATGGGGGTGTCCAGCATGTGCTGAAGAATAACACTACAAAGTTGGAGTCACGTTCTCAAGTGTTTCTATTTGTAGGCTATCATAAGGAGACAATGGGTGGATTTTTTTAAGGTCCGAAATATAATAAAGTGTTTGTGTTGACAAACGTTATATTTATTACGGAGGGTTATATTAGGAAGTTCAAACCTCGAAGTAAAATGTTACTCATGGAGTTACTTACTGGTTCGACCAACATGCCAACGTCAACAATAATTGACAGAAGTATAGCACCTTCGACATCTTAGGGTCAGATGCAAGTATATCTGAATGATCAGCCACCCAGTCGCAATAGGAAGGTTGTACAACAACATGATCGCTATCTAAGAGTTAGAGAGGCACAAGTTATCGCATCCAAAGATGGTGTAGATGATCCATTGATCTATCGTAGTGCAATTGATGATTCTGATAAAGATGAATGGCTCAAAGCCATGAACCTTGAGATGGAGTTGATGTGTTCTAATTCAGTTTAGGAACTTGTAGACCAATCTGATGGGGTAAAACCCATAGGTTGCAAGTGGATCTACAAGAGAAAGAGAGGAACAAATGGGAAGGTACAAACCTTCAAGGTTAGGCCAGTGGCCAAGGATTATACCTAGAAAGAGGGAGTCGACTATGATGAGACTTTCTTGCCAGTAGCCATACTCAAATCCATCCACACTCTTCTTTCCACTGCCACATATTATGACTATGAGATTTGACAGATGGACATCAAGACTGCATTCTTGAATGAAAATCTTGATGAGTGTATCTATATGGTAAAACTAGAAGGGTTCGTAGCCCAAGGTCAAGAGCAAAGGTTTGCAAGTTGCAAAGGTCATTTTATTGACTTAAGTAGACATCTCGATCTTGGAACATAAGATTTGATACCACGATCAAGTCTTATAATTTTGAGCAGAACTTTGTGAGCCTTGTGTATATAAGCTTGTCATTGACGGAAAGGTGATTTTTCTCATTTTTTACGTCGATGATATTTTACTCATTGATAATAATGTAAAAATATTATCGGACGTGAAATCCTAGCTAGCTAACCAATTCCAAAAAAATATTTGGGAGAGGTCAGTTATGTACTTGGGATCCATATTCATCAGGATCGTAAGAGATAATTGTTAACTATGTCTCAGACATCTTACATCAATAAGATCCTTGTGCGATTTGGGATACAGAATTAAAAGAAAGGCAATTTTCCTTTCCGACATGGAATTTATTTGTCAAATGAACAATCTCCTAAGACACCTCAATAAGTTGAGGAAATGACACATATCTCATATGCCTCAGCAGTTGGTAGTCTCATATATACATCTATTTTACAGTGGGAGTATTCAGTAGGTTTGAGTTAGGGCTGAGCACCGATTCTGGTTCTACCGGGAACCGATTGGAACCAGACTGATTTTTTGGGTTTGGAACCGGACCGGTTCCGATTCCAAAATGTAAGAATCAAATTTAAACGGTCTAATTCCGATTATGTCATGGTCGGAACTGGAATCGAATTTAGAACCGGAACCGGAACCTGTTTTGGGAACCGAATTTCAAAACCGAAACCAGAACCTATTTTGGGAACCGAATTTCAGAACTAGAAACGGAACCTATTTTGTGAACATAATTTAGAATTAATTTTGGAACCAAATTAAAACTCAATTTCATAACTAGTTTTAAAACCCAATTTAAACTCAATTTCATAACCCAAATTAAAGCCTAATTTGAACCCAATTTCATAACCAGTTTTAAAACCCAATTTAAATCCAATTTCACAACCCTATTTAAACCATATTTCATAACCCAATTAAAACAAAATTTAAACCCAGACACTTCCTATAAGAATATTATGTATTGAGTCAAAAATATTATACAAAATGCATTTTTATTTATTATTTTATTTATGTATGGAGAGTTGCCAATAATATTATGTAATATTCAAGTGTGAGAAATAATTTATATTTCAAATTTTGACAATAAAAAATAAATAAGGTAAATCAAAACCGGACCGGAACTGAATTGGAACCGATTAATAGGGTACCATATTTAATTGGGTAGGTTCTGGTTCCACGCAGAATCGAATCGAAACCGAACTAGAATCGATTAATATGGTACCCTATTTAATTGGGTAGGTTCCGGTTCCACTTAGTTAGGAACCGATTTTTTCCGGGTAGGTCTCGGTTCCACGCGAAACCGGAACCTAACCGGTTTTGCTCACCCCTAGTTTCAGTCTAACCCAAGATTATATCATTGGGTAGTTGTGAAACACATTATCAAGTATCTTAAGAGAACGAGAAATTATATGCTTATACATTCTAGTGAGGATATGATCCTCACGGGATATACAGACTCTGATTTTCAGACGGATATTGATTCTAAGAAATCAACATCTAGATCAGTGTTTACCCTAGGTGGTGGGGCCATTGTGTGGATGAGCATAAAGTAATCTTGTATTGCTGACTGAAATTGATGATTGGTGACACACTCAAAAGTAATTTTTTACTCCCAAGTATAAGAGTGTTGAAGTAATAAAATAACCCGGAAAGTCCGGGGTCGATCCACAGGAAATAAATTTAGTAAAATAAAATAACAATTCGAGTGAAATAAAAATGTTGGATTTGTTTGAAGTGATGGAAAATTTTCAAATAGAACTTCAACAATTAATTAAAATGTTGGGGCTATGAGATCCACTCTTAATATTTCAAATATAGAGAAATCTTACATTTTATAATATACAAATTGTCATTATTAACCCGTTAATATACTTCAGGAATTAATTATGCCAAAACATATAAAACCAGCCATAAAGGCAGTGATAATATTTGTCTATAATATTTCAAGTTAGCTACTCAGTTATGCCAAATAAATAAAACCAAGCATAAAGACGGGTAACAAAGTTTGTCAATAATTAATCCAGATTTAAATTACTTATTCATATTAAGAGCTTCACTCTTTACCCCAGCATGATGAAATTAGCTACTCATGATTTGAAGAAAACATGCTTAATTTTATTACTGAAAGAAAAGGAAATTACAAGAAAGCTTAAAAATTTAAACACATAAAACACTCTCTATCAAATTCTACAAGAGAACTTTGAAAAAAAATCATAAAGAAAATGAGAGGTGAGCACCTTTATTTATAGTAGAAGTGTTCATCTCTCAATTATTAATTACAACTTTCCAAATCAAATACAAACAACAACTTTTACTAATTTATTTTTTCTTTTTTCTTTTTTGACTTTTATTTTTATTTTTTTGTTGATAATTTTACAAACATGATCACAATCTACCTAAAGTGGATTATGACATTTCAACTTTTATTTTTATTTTATTTTCTAATAATTAAAATTACATGCAACACACATTGACGTCTTCACCAATTTCGACCTTGCAAACCTCAGAACTAAAAATTCTTGTAAACAGCAAAGTTATAGATATTTGAGTCTTCTTTCATCGGGAACTAGAATCGCCTCAATTTGATATCGAGAGAATAATGAATTGATTGAGAAAATAAGAAATGCGGTAAGATATGTAAGATCATCCTCTGCTAGGAAATTGAGTTTTAAAAGTAGTATTGAGAGGGAGAATATTGAGACTAAAAGTCTTTTATGCCTTGATGTGGAGACTAGCTGGAATTTTACTTATTTAATGTTAGAGGCAGCCGAGATTTTTTAGAAAGCTTTTTTTAGGTTGGAAGATGATGATCCTAGGTTTATATTATATTTTGATGGGTTAAAATTAAAGTACCTTCTAGGTTGGATGATTGAAATCGATGTAGATGCTTAGTGAAGTTCTTGGAAGTGCTTTATGACATTACACTTACATTTTCGGCTTCATTACATGTGACTATAAATAAATTTTTCAATGAATTTGTTAGAATTCAAACCATATTGCTTGAATATGCCGAAAGTGGTGATAGATTATTTGAATGTATGGAAATTGATATGAAAACAAAATTTGAAAAGTATTGGGAGAATCATACGAAAGTGAATTGGGTGTTATTTATTGGTGTTGTTCTTGATCCAAGGTGTAAGATGAAATATATCAAGTTTCTTCTTTCTCAAATTTATGATGTTTCTAAGGCTCTTTGACACGCTCGAAAAGGTGGTCTTTACTCCCAAGTATAAGAGTGTCGAAGTAATAAAATAACCCGGTGAGTCCGGGGTCGATCCACAGAGAATAGATTTAGCAAAATAGAATAATGAACAGTGCAGAAAAGAAAAGTTTGATTTGTTGAAGTAGTTAGAGACTTTTAGGTTGGAATGCAATAATAGAATGAAATGTTGGAGTTAGGGGATCCACTTTTAGTCTTTTAAATATTTAGAAATCTCGCTTTATTATAATTTATAAATTACCTTTGTTACCCACTTAATTTATTACAGGAATTAATTATGCCAATATAAAGAACCAGCCATAAAGGCGGTAATCATTTATGTCGATAATTAGTCCTACCAAGGTACTAAGTATGCCAAAAATATAAAACCGGCCATAAAGGCAGTAGACAGATAAAACCAGCCATAAAGGTAGTAGAAAGATAAAATTGGCCATAAAGGCGGTAGAAAGATAAAACCAGCCATAAAGGTGGTAGACAGATAAAACCAGCCATAAAGGCGGTAGAAAGATTGTCAATAATTAATCTAGATTAAATTAAGTTTTAATCATTAGATTTCAATTTATTTATTATAATAGAAGCGAGTTTAATCTATGTTTCCATCATAAAAGCTTCACCTTTACCCCAGCAGAAAAGAAATTAGCTACTCATTTTGTAATAAAACATACTCGTACTTTTATTATTGAAAGAAAAAAACATTACAAAAAGCTTTAAGTAAATAAACAAACAAGACTCTCTCCAAGATTTACAGAGGAATCAGGAAAGAAAGTATGAAAATTTCTAATGTCGAACGCTCCCATTTATAGGCAACTTGGCCACCCAGACCAGCGAATGCATGTTGTGGACACGTGTCAGAGAATGGTGAAGCCACGTTGGGGACACATGTCAGAGAATGGTGAAGCCATGTTGGGGACACGTGTCACGACGTAAAGGTTCCACGTGTCATGACGTTCTTGCAGAATTTATGACGTGCTTGCAGAATTTACGACGTGCTTACAGAATTTACGACGTGCTTGCAGAATTTCCGTTTTTTTTTTTTTTTTTTCACGTCTGATTTGTCCCGTCGAGCTTCCGAGCAGTATTTTTCCTGACAAAAATATAAAATAACACAGTAAAATCACTCAAAGCATAACTTTAAAATATTATTTCACAAATGTGTCAAATTAAGGGATTAGTGAAACTATAAGTGTAAAATTATTAACTTATCGTCTAATAAATATGCTCTTTTTAGTATTCATCACACCCCCCAACCAGCTTATTACTAGTCCCTAGTAATTCAAGCGGAAGAAAAATTCTTATCTAAGTCAACAATTGTTTTCTTTCTTTCTGAATGATCAAATAAATGACTTCTTCTGTACTTTTTTTTACCATTCTTCCATAAACTAATAAAATAAGGTATTAATCAATATATTGTGCCCACAATATCACGGGTATTTATTGAAAAGAGAGTAATATTTTTGTCCTAAAATTATATTAGAGTTTACACATTTTTTGGCAGTGAAAGTTTATTTATAAACATATCTTCAATCCATGTATCGAACTTTGGGCCAGTGACTCGCAAACTAGTTGGTTTTGGGGCACTAGGTGTTAAGACACCCCTACAGGCTTAATTGCTCGGATCTAAGATAAATAGTGTCTAAAACATATCTTCAATCTGTGTATCGAACTTTGGGCCAGTGACTCCCAAATCAGTTGGTTTTAGGGCACTAGGTGTTAAGACACCCCTACGGGTTTAATTGCTCGAATCTCAGATAAACAATGTCTAAAATATATCTTCAATCCATGTATCGAACTTTGGGCCAGTGACTCCCAAACCAGTTGGTTTTAGGGCACTAGGTGTTAAGACACCCCTACGGGCTTAATTGTTCGGGTTAGAAAGACTACGAAACGAACTTTATTCAAACTTCTCCTTTTTTTTTCTTTTTTTTCTATCTTTTTTTTTTGCATAATAAAACATTTCACTGCTTTTAGGTGTTACCTCCAACAAATTAGAGAACTGAATATTACAGAATTTTGACTTACCACCCATGGTCATATGTTACCATATTGTTGATAATATCAGCCAGACGAGCATATAAAGATCAAATTTAATCAATATTATGGAGAACTCACAAATTTAAATGATTCAAAAAAGAAAGGAACGATAAATAACTTGTTACGAATTATATTGAGATGCGTCTCAGGAGTGAAAACTCCTTACACAGCCACCTCTGAACAACAATTCCACTTGGTTTAGAAAATAAATTTGTTGTTAGTTTGTGTGTGTATATATATGGATATATATTGTTACACACAAAATAACAACACAGTAAAAACCAACATCAATGAAACAGACATAAACATGAAAATTATTTATTTCCTAAACTATCATCTCCCCCCGACCAAAACGAGACATTGTCCCCAATATTTAAAGAAGAAAGAAAGAGTTTAGAAGGTATCACCTGGTTATTGTGGAATTGACAGTTATAACTAAATATTACAGATTAAGGTCTAGGTTTACTTTGTGCTTTTTGCCACGATCGTTACCAGACCAGTTCAAATTGGAAAGAATAGGTCGATTTTTGGTTCATAAGCTAAGAGTTAGTCAATTAAATCATCAGTTGTTCGTGTAGTTAGGAAGATATCTCTTACCGGTTTTGAAATAAACTCATTCCTTTTGGCATCTTCAAGAAATACAAAAGAAAATTGAAAAATCCATTAACATTAAACAGACTAATAGGTTTTTGGTGAATATTCAAGTTTGCCCATGACGCAACAGTGAATATTTCTTCCAACGTTCCAAGCCCACCTGGTAAAGCAATGAAAGCATCAGCATCATTGATCATTTCGGTGAGTCTTTCAGACATACCTGGGACAATACATTCTTCTCCATTTGATTTTTCGATGATGTGGCTTTCTGTTAAAGGTTTTGGGACGATCCCCAAAATTCGACTTCCACCTTCTTGTACAGCTTTTGAAATACACCCCATCAATCCAAGATTGCCACCGCCATATACTAAGTGCATATTTCTGTTTTCCATAACTCTACCCAATTCTTTTGCTCCCTCAACAAATTCTGGTTTAGTTCCGGAGCTAGTTCCACAAAATACACAGATATTAGTGAATCGTCGTTTTGAAGTTGTCTCCATTTGTGCTAGCTCTCTTAGCTAGATGTGTTGAGGAAATGGAGATGACGAGCTGAATTTATAGATCCTGATAAGGGTGAGTGAGAAATACAAAATGACAACTATCAGAAAAATAGATCGTGAACAAAAAAATTAGATACTGTCGGCAAAAAGTAAAGGAAAACGGTAATTTAAAGTAAAGAAAATCAATGCAATAATATGGACTGGTAGTTGTGATTGTGGCTCACATCTTCCTCTAGTTTTACATCCAGTAACGGCTTGAACGCCCTCTATGGGTCGGGGATAGGCTTCCCATCCAATTTTCTTATAAATTGGTAAACATGGTCTTTTAAAGTCAGATTCTCGAGACTGTATGATTGTCTTTCCTTATGAAATTGTGTGTGTAATCTGAGAATTTCACGATGAACATATCCACTAGGGTGTGTCTCAAGAGTCAATGATATATCATTAAAAGGCTCCTTACTCAGTCCATTTCTAATGAATTGTATTTTATCCTCACGATTATCGGACACCATTCCTAAAGAACGACAACGAGTGTTGCACGTACATCGTGCACACTTATAACAAACACCCATTTGTTTAGCTCTTCGTTTTTTAGAATAGTTGATTTTCCTTGAACTAGGCATGTAAGGAATGAAGGAGTCAGGTGACTCACCTGCCAAATGAATCCTTGCTTCGATTACCCAACGAATATCACTAGGAATACCATGAATCATAAGAATTCTCATTCTTTATGTGCGGGCTTTGTAAATTTTAATCAGAGCATTTCGAGGAAGTGCAGGAAAATATTTATGGAGGGTTGCGAGAGTTTCTTCCATGCCTTGGTTTATAGGGTATCAGTATTTTTAGGAAACTGAAATAACCGACTTGAGTCACGGAGTACCGTTATCCGCTGCTTTATTGGGGTGTGAGATAAAATAAAAGAACAAGAACACTGTAAAACTAAGAAAAATGGAAATTACATAAATATTAAACAGAACATGAAAGAAACTACATCAATCAAGGTATACTGGGTCTGACAGGAAAAAAGTTTCTTGAAATTTTGAGTACTCCAAAAATGGTTTCAGACGATGTCCATTAACTTTAAATACATCACCATCCCTAGGGTTCTCAATGTTAATAGCCCTGTATGGGTAAACATGTTTCAAATAAATGGTCCACTCCATTTGGATTTTAACTTTCCAGGAAATAAATCAAGACGAGAATTATTAAGCAAAACTTTTTGACCAACCTCAAATATTTTTCGTGAAATTCGACTATCATGAAAGGCTTTAGTTTTAGCTTTAAAAATTCTTGTATCCTCATATGAATCATTCATTAATTCTTCAAGTTCATTTAGTTGTAATTTACATTCATGACCAGCATTTTCAAGGTTTGAATTAAATGCTTTAATAGCCCAAAATGCTTTATGCTCAAGTTCTACAGGCAAATGACAAGGTTTTCCATAAACTAGACGATATTGGGACATACCCAAGGATGTTTTGAAAGCTGTTCGATATGCCCAGAGTGCATGAGTTAGTTGAAGAGACCAATCTTTGCGATTTGGGTTAATCGTTTTTTCTAGAATTTGTTTAATTTCCCTATTTGCTAATTCTACTTGTTCGTTTGTCTGGGGGTGATAAGAGGTGGAAACTTTGTGTGTGACTCCATACTTTTTCATTAAGGATTCAAAGGGTCTATTACAAAAGTGTTTACCTCCATCACTTATGATGGTCCGAGGAATTCCAAATCGACTCAACCAAGTTTTTTTAAAAATTTGATCACAGTTATGTGATCATTGTTCCTACAAGGAATTGCCTCGATCCATTTTGAAACATAGTCGACTACAGCTAAAATATATAAAAATCCAAAGGATGGTGGAAATTGGCCCATTAAATCTATCCCCCAAGAATCAAAGATTTTGATGACAATGATGGGATTTAAAGGCATCATCATGTTTCTTTTTGAAATAGATCCCAACTTTTGACAATTTTCGCAAGTTTTGCAGAAAGTGTATGTATCTTTAAAAATGGTGGGCCAATAAAATCCACACTGCAAGATTTTTGCAGCGGTTTTCTTAGATGAGAAATGACCTCCACGTGCTTCTGAATGACAGAATTGAATAACACCATTTATCTCACTGTCAGGTATGCATCGTCTGAAAATATGATCAGGGCAGCATTTAAACAGATAAGGATCATCCCAGTAGAATCTTTTGACTTCGGTAAAAAAATTCCTCTTATCTTGTTGGCTCCAGTCTGGAGGTATCTTTCCTGTTGCAAAAAAATTGACAATATTAGCATACCAATGCATTAAGTTTACCGAAAATAAAATTTCATCGGGGAAAGAATCATTGATGGGAGTGGTATCGATTAGTGACTCATTTGAGAGTCTTGATAAGTGATCTGCAAGCACATTCTCTACCCTTTTTTTTGTCTTTGATTGTGAGATCGAATTCTTGAAGCAAAAAAATCCACCGTATTAATCTTGGCTTGGCATCCTGTTTAGACATCAAATATCTAACAGCAGCATGATCAGAGTACACAACAGTTGAAGAACCGATTAAATATGATCGAAATTTATCCAATGCAAATATTACAGCAAGTGGTTCTTTTTCTGTGGTAGTGTAATTCATTTGTGCACTATTTAATGTTCTACTAGCGTAATATATCACATGCAGCTTACCTTCCTTTCTCTTCCCTAGAACTGCACCAACTGCATAATCACTAGCATCACACATTAGCTCAAAGGGCAAAGACCAATCAGGGGATTGCATAATAGGAGCAGAAGTCAAAAGACTGATAATTTTTTGGAATGATTTTTGACATTCTTCTGTCCATTCAAATGTTGCATCATTTAATAAGAGGTTACATAAGGGTCTAGATATGGTACTAAAGTCTTTAATGAACCTCATATAAAATCTTGCATGTCCTAAAAAGAACGAATGTCCCTGACAGTTTTTGGTGATGGTAATTTAGAAATGACCTTTATTTTTGCTTTGTCAACCTCAATACCTTTAGATGACACAACGTGTCATAAAATAATTCCTGAATCAGTCATGAAATGGCATTTTTCCCAATTTAACACAAGTCTTTTTTCTTCACATCTTTTCAAAACACTTTCCAGATTAGTCAAACAATTATCAAATGAATTTCCAAAAACAGTTATATCACCCATAAAGACCTCTAAATAGTGTTCAACCATTTCACTAAATATGCTCAACATGCATCGTTGGAATGTTGCAGGTGCATTACAAAGTCCAAATGGCATTTTCCTAAATGCAAATGTTCCAAATGGGCATGTGAATGTGGTATTTTCCTGGTCTTCTAAAGCAATGGGAATCTGATAATAACCCGAGTAACCATCAAGAAAACAATAATAAGGGTGTCCAGCTACTATTTCTAAAATTTGGTCAAGAAATGGCAAAAGGAAATGATCTTTTCTAGTTGCGTCATTCAATTTTCTATAATCAATGCACATACGCCAACTAGATGAAATGCGAGTTGGGATTAATTCCCCTTTATCATTTTTTACAACAGTGATTCCAGACTTTTTAGGTACAACCTGTGTAGGACTTACCCACTTACTATCAGAAATAGGATAGATAATGCATGCATCAAGAAGTTTAAGGACCTCAGTTTTTACTACTTCTTTCATGTGAGGGTTTAATCTTCTTTGGGGTTGACGATATGTCCTAGCATTATCTTCTAGATGTATTCGGTGTGTGCAGATTAATGGATTAATACCTTTTATGTCTTTTAGAGTCCATCCAATTTCCAGTTTATGTTCTTTCAACACATTTAAAAGTTTATCTTCTTGATCGCTTGTGAGAGAAGAAGAAATTACCACAGGGTAAGTTTGATTATCTTCTAGAAATGCATATTTCAGTCCTTCTGGCAAAGCTTTTAACTCCAAATTGGGTGCTTCTTCATGTTTTTCTTCTTCCAATATTCCCAGTTCCTCCAAGTTTTCAATTTTTCCCTCGTCTTCCAATACCTGAATAGAGTCAAGTAGAAAATCATTAGTAATATCCGAATCTGTTTGCGCACTTGACTCAACATAATTAGCAGTAAAAATTTTCATGGGATCATATATACTCCCCTGAATATGCTCATCCACAATAGGTTCAATTGATTCTGCGCTTTCGTTTTCATTATCTTCATTATATGGCTGTTTGCACATGTTAAAAATATTTAACTCTAATGTCATGTTGCCAAAAGAAAGATTCATGATTCCATTCCTGTAATTTATTAAAGCGTTAGCTGTCGCTAAAAATGGCCGACCAAGTATTACAGGGTTTGGCTTAAAACTGCCTGCCACAGGTTGTGTTTCTAAAATAATAAAATCCACAAGATATACAAATTTATCGATTTGCAATAACACATCTTCCACAATTCCTTTTGGTACCTTAACTGATCTATCGGCAAGTAAAAGGGTAGTTGAGGTTGGTTTCATCTCACCGATATTAAGTTGTTGGTAAACCGAAAATGGGAGTAAATTTACACTAGCTCCAAGATCAAGCAAAACATGTTCAATGTTTTGATTTCCAATAATACAAGAAATAGTTGGACAACCAGGGTCTTTGTATTTGAATGCATTATTGGTTTAGAGAAGGGAACTTACCTGTTTAGTTAAAAAAGCTTTCTTTCTTACCTAGTGTTTTCTTTTAACGGTGCAGAGATCTTTCAAAAATTTGGCATATGATGGTATCTGTTGAATGGCATCTAACAAAGGGATATTGACCTTTACATGTTTGAATATTTCATAAATCTCTGGGGAATGGTTCAATTTCTTTGTTTTTAATGCATGAGGAAATGGAGGTGCATGAGAAAAACTGTTATTATCAACGACGGGTAATGGCTCATCAACCCCTTCCTTACCCTCTAATTCTCATTTTTCTTCAGTTTCACGAGGTTCAAGAATAGGTCTGTGGATGGTTTTACCACTACGAAGAGTAATAATATATTTGATTTGGTCTAAGTGTTGACTTCCAGAACTACCCTCGTGAGGGTTTTGATGACTCTTGGGATTTGACTGAAGTTGTGCAGGAAACTTACCTTTTTCATTAATGGCCAAAGCAGATGTGATTTTATCAAAATTTTCCTTCAAATCATTCATTATTTGTGTATTTTGGTTATTGATGGTTTCTTGTTTTTCCATGAATGCACTCAAGTTATCTTCAATGGTTTTCTTAGGTGGAGGGACATATAGTGCATAATTCTGGGAATTTCAGAAATTCTGGTGAAACTGGGGAGGTTGGTGTGAAGGTTGTGCTTGGTTATCATTCCTCCAATTGAAGTTTGGATGGTTTCTCCAACCAGAATTATAGGTCTGTGAGTATGGGTTTGGATTTAGTCTATTGAATGTGTTTATGGAACTGACCTGGTCATTGAGATAATCTTTCAGGGCTGTTAAGGACGGGCAAACTTCTGTGACATGTTCATTTGAACTACAAATTTGACATATGATTTCCTGAACTGACTTGACATGATCCATCTTCCCTGTTTTTAAAGCCTCATTTTTTTTTGACAAAAATGCATATTTGGCAGCAAGGTCATGGTCTTCCATAAGGTTAAACATACCTCTACCAGATGGCTATGGTTTAACATATGAATCATATGTACCAATTGTATCCCATTGTTGTGTATTCTCTGATATATGCTCTAGGTAATCTAGTGCATCTTCGGGATCTTTATCCCTAAACTCACCATTACACATCATCTCCACTACTTGTCTACCTTGGGGTGTTAAACCCTCGTAAAATTGGGCAACTAACCTACATGTTTCAAACCCGTGATGTGGATAAATATTTAACATTTCTTTATACCTCTCCCAACATTGGTAAAGTGTTTCCCCCGACTCTTGTGTGAATGTTGTGATTCTTCTCTTAAAGGAATTTGTCCTATGAGGGGGAAAGAAATTTTTAAGAAACTGCTCTTGTAAATCATCCCATGTTCTAATAGATCATGACCTAAGGTTTTGTAGCCAAATTTTAGCTTTATCCTTTAAAGAAAAGGGAAAAAACTTTAACCGAATTATATTCATGCTATAATTTTGGTCTGTGCAAGTGTTACATAATTCTTCGAACTCTCTTAGGTGCTGATAAGGGTTTTCTGATTCTAGACCATGGAATATGGGTAAAAGATTGATGACACTTGATTTAAAATTGAAGCGTGCTGCTTCTGGCGGAAAAACAATGCAAGATGGTGATCCTGACCCAGCGGGATTCATGAATTGTCTGAATGTCCTAGGGTGATTAGGATCTCCATGCCGAGATTCATTTTCTTCCTGATTAACTGGGTTTTCAACTCGGGCAGGTGGATTTTCAATTTGGTTTTCAGCCATTCTGACAAACAATAAAGGTGATGAAGACTCTCTTTTTCATTTGCCGCTAGATGTTCGAGACCAGTGTTTCATGCAACTTAAAGACAAACTATATGCAAAAATATGAAATTGTAAGAGTATAAAAAATAAAAACTAATAAAAAAATGAAAAGAACAAAATAAAGGAAATACAGATGCAGTGATTTAGATCTAAAAACGTCTTCCAACCCTTGTTAATTCCGATCTCAATTGAATCTCTCGCTCATTTTTCTCGATGTATTGAATTATATTTTCGTGAAGCTTTATGAGAGCATATTTACGTGAGGATGGTTCAAAAATTCTTTAATGAACAGTAAACACCTTTTAAGTTGATTTTTCTGTTTCCTGTAACCAAGAAAAATTAATAACAATGTCTCTCTATATGTGGGATTTCTGGGTTCAGGGTTCATCAAGGATTAATCAGGACAGTTGGGTCTACATAAAAACAAGAACAAATGAAGAAAAATAAGATGCAAAAATTAAATAAAAACAAAATACAAAATAAAAAAAAAAGTAGAGAAATAAGAAATTAATAAATATTCTATCTACTAAATAATACTTCCCCGGTAACGGCACCAAAAACTTGACACGCTCAAAAAAGTGGTCTTTACTCCCAAGTATAAGAGTGTCGAAGTAATAAAATAACCCGGTGAGTCCGGGGTCGATCCATAGAGAAGAGATTTAGCAAAATAGAATAATGAATAGTGCGGAAAAGAAAAGTTTGATTTGTTGAAGTAGTTGGAGACTTTTAGGTTGGAATGCAATAATAGAATGAAATGCTGGAGTTAGGGGATCCACTTTTAGTCTTTTAAACATTTAGAAATCTCGCTTTATTATAATTTATAAATTGCCTTTGTTACCCACTTAATTTATTACAGGAATTAATTATGCTAATATAAAGAACCAGCCATAAAGGCAGTAATCATTTATGTCGATAATTAGTCCTACCAAGGTACTAAGTATGCCAAAAATATAAAACCGGCCATAAAGGCAGAAGATAGATAAAACCAGCCATAAAGACGGTAGAAAGATAAAACCGGCCATAAAGGCGGTAGAAAGATAAAACCAGCCATAAAGGCGGTAGACAGATAAAACCAGCCATAAAGGCGGTAGACAGATAAAACCAGCCATAAAGGCGGTAGACAGATAAAACCAGCCATAAAGGCGGTAGAAAGATTGTCAATAATTAATCTAGAATTAAATTAAGTTTTAATCATTAGATTTTAATTTATTTATTATAATATAAGCGAGTTTAATCTATGTTTCCATCATAAAAGCTTCACCCTTACCCCAGCAGAAAAGAAATTAGCTACTCATTTTGTAATAAAACATAATCGAACTTTTATTATTGAAAGAAAAAGACATTATAAAAAGTTTTAAGTAAATAAACAATTAAGACTCTCTCCAATATTTACAGAGGAATCAGGAAAGAAAGTATGAAAATTTCTAATGTCGGACGCTCCTATTTATAGGCAACTTGGCCACCCAGACCAGCGAATGCATGTTGTGGACACGTGTCAGAGAATGGTGAAGCCACGTTGGGGACACGTGTCAGAGAATGGTGAAGCCACGTTGGGGACATGTGTCGCGACGCAAAGGTTCCACGTGTCACGACGTGCTTGCAAAATTTACGACGTGCTTACAAAAATTATGACGTGCTTGCAGAATATACGATGTGCTTGCAGAATTTACGACGTGCTTGCAGAATTTATGACGTGCTTACAGAATTTCCATTTTTATTATTTTTTCAAGTCTGATTTGTCTCGTAATATAAAATAACACAGTAAAAGCACTCAAAACATAACTTTAAAATATTATTTCACAAATATGTCAATTTAAGGGCATTAGTGAAACTATAAGTGTAAAATGATTAATTTATCATCTAATAAATATACATTTTTTAGTATTCACCACTCTTGATGTTGAGAATCGGGTGTGAGATGCTTTGAATGACTTGTATAGGTACTTTAAGGATGAATCATCTATGGGATCATCTAGTAGGGTGAGTGTGCCAGCTAAGAAAAAAACATATTTCGGTTGATAAGACTGATTTTGGTGGAGAAGCTCGAAAGTTTCTCAATTTTCAATTCCAGAAGTATTTGTTGGATGAACAAATTGTGGAGACTCAATGTGACTTGATTAGATATCTGTCGGATGGGTGTGAGGAAGATTCTGAAACTTTTGATTTACTGAACTGGTGGAAAGTGAATTCTTCCAAATTCCCAATCCTCTCTAAGGTAACAAGGATTATATTGGTAGTTCAAGTCTCTACAGTGGCTTCCGAGTCGGCTTTTAGCACCAGTGGATGGATAATTGATCTATTTAGAAATTCATTATCTCCTAACACAGTTGAAGTATTAATTTGTTCTTAAAATTGGTTGCAATCTAAGCTGACTGAAATTGATATTCAGGGTGCAATGGATGATGTGCAAAAATTTGAGGAATTCGCATCAGGTAATGTTTAGTTTAAAAATATTGAAATTAATATTTGTTTGACATAAGACTGTGATTTCTAATAAATTGTATTCTTTTTTCTTTGTAATGTTACTTTTATAGAATTATCAGGATCAAGTTCCACTTGTACGATTGAGCCTAACTTACTTTATGATGATGTGAACGAGGATGTCGATTCCGATGATGAATTCATATAAGGTTGTATGTTTGTGTTATTATTTGGTGTTGTTTCTTTCCAGTTATTGCGTGAATTTATATTGATGAATAATGTTGTTTACATTTCTATTACAGTTAATTGATTGATAATATTGTTTAATGTTACAGGTTATTGACATTTGGAATCGAAACTTTTGATATTTGGTATGGCTACTGTTTTTTCCCCTTGAAATTTGTTGTTTTAATCATTCAAAGGGAAGCTAGTATCCTCGGTGGCTATTGTTTTTCCCCTTGAAATTTTTTGTTTTATTATTCTCTGATTGTCACAGCAATATTCCTTTTAATATCAATTACAGATAATTGACTCATAATATTGTTTGAATTTGTATCTAGCATTAAATTGATGATAGAAGTGCTTAAATAGCTAATTATTTTCACAAACAGTTTTAACAAATAGCTAATAATTTTCACAAGTGACAAACCGCCAACCCGTACTATCAAACCGTTAAACGGCCGATTCGAATAGCCGCGATTTTCTTATCAAATTTTTTATTTCAGTTTCTAATTTCCTAAACCGCCAACCTGGGCGGTTTGAAAAAAAAAAAACTAAAAAACCGCACCTGAACACCTCTACCAATAGGTTTGGAACACTGACATGTTTGGAAAACTAGATGGGTTTAGAACACCAATAGGTTTGGAATACTGACAGGTTTAGAAAACTAGGTAGGTTTAGAATACCAATTGTGGTGACTGATTTCGGTCGAGGTCCACAATCGAGATTATCAATTTGGAGGGCGCGAACGAATCCTGCAAAATAAGTAGAGCAAATAAGGAGCTTACTGCCCACCGGTGTGGTGGAGACCGCAGGCACTCCGACGCTCAAGTTAGCCTAAGCACTGATCAGAATAAAGTAAATAGATCAAGGCCTTTTAGGTACCTCAACCTTCGGTTGTATGCCGTGAGGGCGGTGTGTATTTGTCTTGCCTTGGTATTAGGGGTCATTTTTATTGAAGATGCCTCTTTGTTGTTTTTCTTTCTTCTTTTATAGGTCTCTTGGTATCAAGTTCCACATCTGCCCGTTGGAGTCGTTATTAATGAGGGTTTAATTCAGGTGTTTCATGTTCGATAACTGACGATCTTGTCTTCCTCTCGAAACTGTTGACTTTATGGTGGTATTCATGAATTCAGATTCTCTCTTGATTTTTATAACGGGTGTATGTTGGTCTTTTTATGTTTAACGGGCTTGGACCCTTGTGTGACGTCTTCGTCTGTGGACCCAGTCTGCTGATGGGCTTCTGGTCTGCGGTTGTGTAATGTCGTCGTTTTTTTCCCCTGGGGCCAATTTTGGCACAAACAGTTTGTCCCCTACTCTCTAAGTCTGGTAATCCTAGGCTTGGAGAGTACTCGGCATGTCGTATGGATCCAGTGGATGGCTCCGGATGTCCGAATCAGATAGTGGTCAGGAATAGATTCGCTTGAATGTCGTGTAGTGCAGATAAATATCGTAGTCTTTACTTGACTTGATATGAGTAGTCAGGGGATTATCCTCGGTTGACTAGACTAGGTGGTAGCTTCGGGAGAAACATTATTAAGCATGTTGCGCAGGTAGTGAGAGTCCATAACCATTGACATGTTGTGTAGATTGGGAATATTCTTTGCCCAGACATGGCCCATGGGAGGTCCTTGGATGATTGGACCGGATTCCATGTGTAGCTTTACTCGACACTGTTTGTACGAGACGAGTGAATACCGTATTTTGTTTAGACTCGACACGAGTAATTTGGGGAATGACCCTGGTGGACTGAACCGGGAAGTGGTTCAGGAGTGATTTCACTCGACATTGTCATATGGGACGGGTGAATACCATAACTCTGATTTGACTCGACATGAGTTATCTGGGGGATGTCCCCTGTCGACTGAACCGGGAGGTGATTCAGGAGTGATTTCACTCGACACTGTCGTATGGGACGAGTGAATACCAAAACTCTTATTTGACTCGACAAGAGTCATCTGGGGGATGTCCCCTGTCTTCTGAACCGGGAGGTGATTCAGGAGTGATTTCACTCGACACTGTCGTATGGGACGCGTGAATACCAAAACTCTTATTTGACTCGACAAGAGTCATCTGGGGGATGTCCCTTGTCTACTGAACCGGGAGGTGGTTCAAGAGAGTAATGTCACTCGACACTGTCGTACGGGACGAGTGAATACCAAATCTCTTATTTGACTCGACAAGAGTCATCGGGGATGTCCCATGTCTTCTGAACCGGGAGGTGGTGAGGAGGTGATTCAGGAGTGATTTCACTCGACACTGTCGTTTGGGACGAGTGAATACCATAACTCTGATTTGACTCGACATGAGTTATCTGGGGGATGTCCCCTGTCGACTGAACCGGGAGGTGATTTAGGAGTGATTTCACTTGACACTGTCGTATGGGACGAGTGAATACCAAAACTCTTATTTGACTCGACATGAGTTATTTGTGGGATGTCCCCTGTCGAATGAACCGGAAGGTGGTTTAGGAGTGATTTCACTCGACACTGTCGTATGGGACGAGTGAATACCAAAACTCTGATTTGACTCGACGAGAGTCATCTGGGGGATGTCCCCTGTCGACTGAATCGGTAGGTGTTTCATGAGTGATTTCACTCGACACTGTCGTATGGGACGAGTGAATACCATAACTCTTATTTGACTCGACGAGAGTCATCTGGGGGATGTCCCATGTCGACTGAACCGGGAGGTGGTTCAGGAGTGATTTCACTCGACACTGTCGTATGGGACGAGTGAATACCATAACTCTGATTTGACTCGACATGAGTTATTTGGGGGATGTCCCCTGTCGAATGAACCGGGAGGTGGTTCAGGAGTGATTTCACTCGACACTGTTGTATGGGACGAGTGAATACCAAAACTCTTATTTGACTCGACGAGAGTCATCTCGGGGATGTCCCCTGTCTTCTGAACCGGGAGGTGATTCAGGAGTGATTTCACTCGACACTGTCGTATGGGACGAGTGAATATCAAAGCTCATTTTAACTCGACGAGAATCACCAGGGGAAGTCTCTGGTCGACGTTCTTAACACTTTAACTTTTTGATCTAGTTTGTTTCTGTCATTAATTGCAAACCCTAACGCGGATTACGAGAAGTTTTTGGCGGGAATTTTGGCGCCAAATCAAGTAGGCGTGTATAAAAGGGCTGTGGGTGTTTCATTTTTCCTCATTTGGAAGTCGAGTAAGGAGAGCTCTCAGGTGTTTCTCAAGGTATTCTTCATTAACTTCCTCTTGTTCTTCAATTTCTTTAGCACTCATATCAATAATTCAAGATGTTCTTAGGTAAATTGGTTGTTTGATCTTTGGGTTAGTGTGATTAGTTAAGAATTGTGTTTGTGGCTTTTGATCTTTAAGAGGTAGATTACTTGGGAGTTTAATTGGTTTATATGCTTGTTGTTTAGAGAATGTCGAGTGAGGAGTCTTTAGGCAGCTTAGGCGCCAAGGTAGATAGTTATGTCGAATCATCAAGTGAGACCGAGGAGGATGTAGTGTACAAAGACTGGTCGTACGAGAAATTGATTGAAAGTGGAGTAGTTACCCTGGCCATGTCTCCTCGGGAGACTCCTACCGAGGCCAAACCACTAAGATATTTGCCTGCAATTGAGGAGCCGAGTGACTTTCCTTGCACCAGTGAGCCCACCAACTTACTATCCAGAAATCATGCTAGTCGTATGACCGGGAAAATGTTGAGGGAACTAAGTTGTATGTATAGATTTCCTGAATCTCTAGAACTTTGGGTACCTTCGTCGACTGAAAGAATTGATTACAAGGTCCCGGGGTGGATGGGTTTTTACATTCGTCCGTTTCAGGTGGGATTGAGGTTTCCTATCCCGAGACTGGTCTGGGAAGTGTTAAACCACTTTGAAATTGCTCCGTCTCAATTGATGCCAAACGCGTGGAGGATCGTTCTGTCGATTGAGTGTTTAGCCTTCGAGTTGGGTTGTACTCTTCGAGGTAAATGATGTTCTAGAGACATATTATTTAAATGAGCACTTGACGGAGAAGGAGAATGGAGATTACTATGATCCTTCGACAAAGAAAGAAAGAATCATCTAGTTATGGATTGCCGACTAATGATAGGGGAAATTGGCAGTCCTATTATTTCTTCGCAAAGGTGAGGGTATATTTGGTTTGACTGGGGCCGGTCGAATCCCAGAGTTCGGTGTTTTGTCGTTGAGTGAGTGAGTGACGTTCTTTTCTAAGTTATAATTATAACATGTTTTGTGTTTTGAATAACCGAGGGTTTGTCGTTGCAGATCCTCTCCAAAACAGATCGTTCATCTCAACCGTGCATTCCACCTCAAACGTTGAAGCAATTCTATCTCTGTCGGACGACGTAAGGAATTGTAAGGCCATCTTAGCGGAGACGAGATTAAGGGCGACTCCTTTGTGGAAGGAAATTTATCAGCGTGAAGGTAAAGTTCTGGCCCTCTCTAACGACGTTTTGGCCGTGATAAACTGTAGGTGGTCGATTCAAAATTGTATGGGGTGAATAAAAAATATCGAGAGCCCTTAAAAATTGAGGAATTTTCATGCGCAGATGAGATGATGTCTGGTCCATTCACAGTAGCTTCACTCGACGAAATGAAGAGTCGAAAGAAGTCAAGGAAACTGAAGAAGAGAGCTAGAGGTTGAAAAAGAAGTTGGCACCCAACTTCGGGAGGTAATTTCAAGTGGGGGTGTCGTAGAAAAAATGAAGTCGAAGAGATTATTTCAACGGGGAAGAAAATGAAGAATGAGAATGTCGCCGATGTGGAAACTGAAGAGGACTCTGACACCCTTATCTTGAAAGTTCCAAAAGAGTCGACCGCAATTTCTGACCCTTCAAGCATCGACTCATTCGTTGAGGACTTCTACTCCAAGGGGATGAAGTGAGATTGGCACAAATTGGGCCGACGGAGGCCAGGCCAAAGAATAAGAAAGCCATCACTCTAAACTACCAAGTGAGTATCATCATTATTTTTTTTTTTTTATGTGTCGAATGACGTTCTGATTTGAATGTTTTAGGCCCTGGAATGTAGCTTGTTCTTGCGGAAGAATGCTGAGTCCAACCAGAGGAGGGTCAGAGAACTGGAGAAGACATATCAGTGGTAAAAAAGGAGTCGTCTGATTTGAAGTCTGGACTGCTTGCTTCGCAGAGGAAGGAAAAAGTTCTTGAGAGGGAGCTGAAGGAAGTGAAGGCTACCTTGAAGCTGGTTGGAAAAGGAAACTGCCGAAATAACAATTGAAGGTTACAAGGCGGGTTTTGAGAATTTGAAGAAGGAGAACGAGTCGCTTTTGGACCAAATGGAGGATGATATCGCCATGTGACTCTATGATGAAGAATAGATATGACTTGATGAAAGAAATTATTGCTGGAAAACATGTTGAATGGAAGCCTGAGAAATGGATTAGTGAATATGAAAGGCGCGCCGCTGGTATCTCTTCGTCGACGGGAAGATGAGAGAGATGGTGGAACGATGAAGTAGAGAACAGAGAGTAGAGTGAGAAAGGATGAGGCTGAGCCAGATTCAACCAACGTAGAAGTCACGGTGGAGATCGAGAAGGATATAGAAGAAGAAGAAGAGGTAAATGTCGCACAAGCCGCTGCCCATTCCGAACCCGTGAATGTGGAGAGTGAAGGAGACGTTCCTGTTAGCCTCCCAACAACGACCGATGTAGACGGAGCTAGTCTTTGAAGGCGAATTGTATAAGAATTAACTTGAACTTCTTTGTAAAGCTTGTATTTAGAATTGGTAGGATGGCACAAAGAGGTATTTTGAACCATTTGTGTTTATGTTATATTGAAATGACGAATGGTTTGTTTATTTTGAATGTGAAGAATGGAGCGAGAGTCCATTGTACAATTTTATTGCAATTTGTCGAACAACTTCTACAAATGTTTTTTTTTTACTAAAAGTATGATAACTCTAAAAAGTAGATTGGTAAAGAACTAATCGTCAAACTATAATGTTACCGGACAAATCTTTTAAGGTGCACCGCATTCCAGCTGTTGCGAACAGGATTCTCCTCCACGGTCTCTAACTTGTAGGCTCATTTCCCAACAACCTCAGCTATAAGATAAGGGCCTTCCCAATTAGGGCCCAACTTCCCATCTCCACCTTCTTTTGTGTTCTGGAACACTCTCCGTATGACCCAATCACCAGTGCAGAAAGTCCTGGTCCTGACGTTTTTGTTGAAATATCTGGCCATCCTCTGTCGATAAACGGCCAGTCGAATGAAAGTTGTATCCCTAGCCTCATCAATCGTGTCGAGATTGAAGTTTATCAGTTGTCAGTTGCTTTCTTCATCGAGCCACTGGTATCGTGGAGAAGGGATGACTTCTTCAGATGGAATTACAGCTTCCGTCCCAAATGCCAATGAGAATGGAGTTTCGCCAGTTGAAGATCTCACGGTTGTTCGGTAAGACCACAGGACTCCAGGTAATTCTTCCGCCCAAGCGCCCTTTGCCTTCTCCAACCTTTTCTTCATAGTGTTCAAAATCGTCTTATTGGACGACTCTGCTTGTCCGTTCGCTTGTGGAAAGCGTGGCGTCGAGAAGTTCAGTTTGATGCCCCAGTTCCTGCAGAAATTTTGAAAGTGACGGCTGATGAATTGTGATCCATTGTCGGTCACAATTTCTCTTGGGATGCCGAACCGACATATGATATTTTTCAATACGAACGTTTGAGCCTCCTTGTCGCGTATTCTGGCAAACGCTTCAGCTTCTATCCACTTCGAATAGTAATCTTTCATTACGAGCATGTAGACACGTTGGCCTAATGCGACTGGGAGTTTCCCAACAATATCCATCCCCCACTTCATGAACGGCCACGGAGATAAAATTGGGTTCAGCTTTTCTGGTGGTAGATGAGAAATCGGTGTGAATCTCTGGCACTTATCGCATTTCTTTGTGAATTCAACGGAATCTAGTCTCATTGTCGGCCAGAGTAATATCCTGTCGAATGGGCTCGGAGAGCCAAACTTCTGCCGCCTGAGTGGTTCCCACATTCTCCTTCATGCAATTCAGTCAACACATGTTGAGCTTCGTCGTGTGTTAAGCATTTCAAGTATGGTCCCGAGAATGATCTCCTTAACAGCTGACCTTCGAATACCACGAACCTTGCGGATTGTCTCTGTATTTTCCTTGCTTGCACTTTGTCTTCTGGAAGCAGGCCTTTTTGCAAATATTCAACGATCGGTGTCATCCAACTGTCGACTGAACTGATGGCGGCCACAGCTGTCTCTTCCTTCCAGATTGCCGGCCAGCTCAAATATACTATGGTATTGCTCGTGGTTTGTCACCTTCCAGAGTCGATCCGAGGGTCGCCAATGCATCTGCTTGGGAATTTTTGCTTCTTGGGACCTGGGTTATGGAAAATTTGTCGAACGCTGTTCGTATATCAGTTACCTTCTGTAAGTAAGAATCCATTGCCTGACCCATAGCATGATAAGATCCCTCGATTTGGTTGACAATCAACTGAGAGTCTGACGTCACTTCAATCTCCTTTGCTCCCAATTCCTTGGCCAATAATAATCATGCGATCAATGCTTCGTACTCGGCTTCATTGTTGGTTACTCTGAAACCGCATTTGACTGCCTGCTGCAGAACGTCGCCGAAGGGGAGGGGGTAGTGATTACCATTCCAAGTCCGCATCCTTTTTTGTTACTCGATCGTCAACCGCCAACTTCCAAGGACTTGTCGGCTAAATGGAATTGATTTCAGCTTCGGCTGCAGCCATCATTCCGGGAGCAAAGTCGGCCAAAAAATCGGCCAAAGCTTGCGATTTGATAGCCGTCCTGGGTTGGTAATCTATGTCGTGCTCCCCGAACTCAATTGCCCACTTCATCAATCTCCCAGATAACTCAGGTTTATGAAGAATGCTCCTCAAAGGGTACGTTGTGTAAACTGTGATCGCATGCCCTTGGAAATAGGGTCTGAGTTTCCTTGCGGCCGTGACAAGTGCGAAGACCAACTTCTGCATTAGCGGGTAGCGCGTGTCTCTACTTCCAACAATGCTCTGCTTACATAGTAGACTGGTTGTTGACTCCCTGATTCTTCTCTTACTAAGACTCCACTGACCGCGTGCTCCGAGACTCCCAAATAAAGGTAGAGCCTCTCACAGCGAGTGGTTTTGATAACAAGGGCGGTGAAGTCAAATACTGTTTGAGTTGCTTCAGTGCTTCCTCACAAGCAGGAGTCCATTCGAATTTACTTACTTTTTTTAAAACTGAGAAGAATAAAAGCTCTTATCGGTGGATTTAGAGATGAACCTGTTTAACGCCGCGATCCTCCCAGTCAGTCGCATGACATCCTTTGGGCGTGGAAGGGGAAGGGATGTCGAGGATTGATCGAATCTGGTCTGGATTTGCTTCAATGCTCATCGTCGAGTGACCACGTATCCAAGAATTTTCCTTTCCTGAAGCGACACCAAACGCACACTTAGTAGGATTCACTACTGTCCATGATGTCGAAGGCTTCTTCCAAATGGCTGAGATGTTGTTCTGATTTGAATGATTTCACTAACATGTCGTCAATATAGACTTCCATTGTCTTCCCTATTTGACGGTCGAACATCCTATTGACCATTCGCTGGTATGTTGCTCCTGCATTTTTCAAGCCAAATGGCATGACTTTGTAACAGAATATTCCTCGACTTGTGACAAAAGCTGTCTTCTCTTGATCCTGAGGATGCATGAGGATCTGATTGTAGCCCGAATACGCATCCATGAAGCTTAATAACTCGTGTCCTGCAGTCGCATCCACCATCGAATCAATATGTGGTAAAGGAAACGAGTCTTTTGGACAGGATTTGTTCAAATCCGTGAAGTCGATGCAAACTCTCCACTTCCCATTCTTCTTTTTCACTACTACAACATTGGCAAGCCACTCGGGAAACTGCACTTCTCTAACCGCTCCGTTCTGTAGTAACTTCTGCACCTCTTCGTCAATGATCCGGTTTCTTTCTGGAGCGAACTTCCTTCTTTTCTGTCTGACAGGTGTGTGGTCTGGATCCACATGCAATTCGTGAGTGATGAGCTCCGGGTCAACTTCAATCATATCTTTATGTGACCATGCGAATGTGTCGTGTCGTCTTTTAAAGAAATCTACCAGGTCGGCTCGCAGTTTCGGACCTAAACCTGCTCCAACCAAAGCCTTGTGATCTGTGAATTGAGGGTGAATCTGGACCTCGTCGAGCTCCTCAATATTTGGTAGAGAAGGCTCTGATGCGCAAGGCCCATACGGTAATTGCTATGCCGGATCAGATTTAGCCTTCAAGGTAGTTTGGTAGCAACTTCTTGACGCCAATCGATCTCCCTTTATCTCCTGAACCCCCCATTTAGTAGGGAATTTAATTACTTGGTGATAGGTAGATGAAACCGCCCTCATGTCGTGAATCCAGGGCCTGCCCATAATCAGATTGTAGGCCGAAGGGCTGTCCAATACCAGGAAAGTAGTCATTTTATTGACTCTGCAACATAAACTGGGAGCCGTATTTCCCCATAGTGAATTTTTGTTCTCCACTAAAACCGATTAATACTGTCGTTCGCCTATTGATGTTATCCAACTCCGTACCCATGTCATTAGAGCACTGACGAAGATTATATTAGCTGAGGAGCCCGTGTCGACCAACACACGTTTGACCATGAAGTTCGCCACTTGTAGGGAAATGACCAGAGCGTCATGGTAAGGATTAAATCGTGTGAATCCCCGTCGTCTGGAAACCCGATTACCAAACCTGTGGTGATTCCCTCTACAGACATCAAGGTGTGAGAAGCGTTGGTGGCCAACGCCCTTGAATGCCTTTTAGCTGCTGAATAGGTAGCTCCACTAACTCCCGATCCTCCAGAAATAACATTAACAGTGTTATCAATCGGGGGTGGCGGGGGTGGCGGGGTTGGATTTCTCCATGTCTGTCTCTTTCATCCCTTCGTGTCAATGTAGCCTTCCCCTTGTCCGTAAGCAAATCTTTCAAGAACCCCTTGTTTAGTAGTTCCAAAACTTCTAATCTCAAGGCAACACATTCCGCCGTTGTATGACCGTAGTCCCTGTGGAACTCACACCATTTCCTAGTGTCCTTTTTGGATGAACTATCCCTAGACTGTGGAGACCACTTTACTTCATTCCCCAATTTCTTTAGCACCGAGACCAATTCTCCTGGAGAAAAGAATGTGTGAAATTGTAGTCTGAAAGCCGAGGCTTGCTTGCCGGTAGTTCCTCCCTGTTTTTATATGGCCTTGGTCGTCTGTCCACATTCTTGTAGAAGGGTCGACGTTCGCCCCTACTTTGGTTCCTCCTTCGGTTTGAGAGGGAAGTCCATTTCGTGTCGCCTGGAAGCAGCTGGCTTTCGGTCCACTCGTGCATTTGTTTCATCCACTCTTCTCTTGTTTCTTTTGTCTTCTTCCCACCTTATCTCTACCTGGGCTAGTGCCATGACCTGGTCCATTGTATAGCACCTGAATTTCGTCAATTTCTTGTAGAGCCCGCTGTCATAAAGAAGTCCATTTCTGAAGGCTTTGATTGCTGTAGGCTGATGGAGATCCGGGATGGTTATTCTCTCACGGTTGAACCGGGCCACGTAGCTCCGTAATGATTCCCCTCTTCTCTGCTTACAGAATTAAGGTCGTCTGTTGTCCTTTCCAACTTGCACGAACTTGCAAAGTGTTGCACGAACTTATCTGCCAGTTCTTGGTATTGGTAGGATTGTTGATTGATCGAGGGAGACTGATACGATGAACCACGTCTAGGCCGGTCCCGCCAAAGTTTCTCCAAAGCACCTGCACATTCCAGCTTCCCACTGGCTCGTAGACAGGCCGGTCGACATCATCTTGAATTTATAATGTATGACGTGGTCGTCTGGATCCGTGGTCCCGTCATATGGCTTCATTTCAGGTGGGTTGAAATTTCGTGGCAACTCAACTGCTACAATGATTCCTCGAAAGGGGTATCTGAAATTGCTCCGGCCCTGCTTTTCCTGACTGGGAGCTTGACTCCTGGTAGTCGTGACATAATTACTTCTTTGAATTCTACCATTTCTATTCTGATAGAACTGGCCATTAGATGGGTCTGATCAACAAGAGGATCTGAGTGTAGTGTAGCTGGAGGGTGATTGCTATTTGGTTCGTCTGATATGGGTGAATATGTTGGAACAGTTGGATTGCTTCGGTTACCTCCATTGCTGTTTTGGCGCCCTTGAATGTTATGCAGAGGGTCGGATGATAGGTGATAGGTGATCTAACTTTTGCTGTAAACTTTCGTTGATATTTCGCATCGTGAGATTTTCTTCTTCCAGTTTGTGAGTCGCTCTTGGAGCATGGCAATTTGTGCTACTAGTGGATCTAGTATTTGTTCGTTGCTTGAGGCCATTCCTGATTATTTCGTTGATAAGTTCCACTTCTGGTCGATTCGCTCGTTTGCCCCACGATGGGCGCCAAATTGTGGTGACTGATTTCGGTCGAGGTCCACAATCGAGATTATCAATTTGTAGGGCACGAACGAATCCTGCAAAACAAGTAGAGCAAATAAGGAGCTTACTGCCCACCGATGTGGTGGAGACCGCAGGCACTCCGACGCTCAAGTTAGCCTAAGCACTGATCAGAATAAAGTAAATAGATCAAGGCCTTTTTAGGTACCTCAACCTTCGGTGTATGCCGTGAGGGCGTGGTTGTATTTGTCTTGCCTGGTATTATGGGTCGTTTTTATTGAAGATGCCTCTTTGTTGTTTTTCCTTCTTCTTTTATAGGTCTCTTGGTATCAAGTTCCACATCTGCCCGTTGTAGTCGTTATTAATGAGGGTTTAATTCAGTGTTTTCATGTTCGATAACTGACGATCTTGTCTTCCTCTCGAAACTGTTGACTTTATGGTGGTATTCATGAATTCGGATTCTCTCTTGATTTCTGTAACGGGTGTCTGTTGGTCTTTTTATGTTTAACGGGCTTGGACCCTTGTGTGACATCTTCGTCTGTGGACCCAGTCTGCTGATGGCCTTCTGGTCTTGCGGTGTAATGTCGTTTTTGCCCCTGGGGCCAATTTTGGCCCAAACACCAATAGGATTGGAACACTAATTGGAACGCTGATGGATTTGGAACAACGCTGGAATTGGAACACCAATAACTATCACATTAGAGATCGAGGTATCTCACAAACCGATCGAGGCATCGGAGGACCGAGGGTCTAACCAATATAACAATAAATATCAAGGAATCTCCAACCGATTGAGACATCAGAGGACCGATGGTCCAACAACTATATTAGAACAAAGATCAAAGCATGTCAAACCAATCAATGCATCGTATGGCAGAGGGTCCAAAAACTATGCCAATAGAGATTGAGACGTCTCACAAACGATTGATGCATCGGAGGACTGAGGGTCCAACAACTATGACAATAGAGATTGAGGCATCGCACAACCGATCAAGATATCAGAGTGCCGAGAGTCCAACAATTATCACAGTACAGATCGAGGCATCTCACAAACTGTTCGAGGCATCGAATGACCGAGGGTCCCACAACTATGACAGCGAAGATCGAGGCATCTCTCAACTCTGATAAGCCACTGATGGGGCCCAATTGTCCATTTTTATCTCAACACTCACAACCATCGAGGGGCTCGAGCGCTCATTTTCACCTCAACCGATCCAAGCATTGGAGGTACGAGTACCCATCTTCATCTTCACACTAATCGAGGCATCAACAGACTCGATGGTCCATCAACCAACCATATATCGAAAGCATCAACACATCTTGTAAGTCTGGCTATGCCCGGTGAACCAAGTAAGTAAAAATGCATGCATAATTTTGATAGACATGTCATTGTCACACACTATACAAGCCTACCAAAGTGGGGGCGACTGTAGGCATTATATTTTTACAGGGTCTGATGATAAGTCTCCTAATAGGGACATCGCATGAAGGTTTAGGAAGGTTGAAAGGTTTAAATGCTGGATAAGAACTATCTACATTCAGTAGGATATAAACCATCATATCCGGCCGGACATAGCCATCACATCCGGTTAGACTTAACCTAAGTGAGGCCGGATATGCACCGCGTTTCTAATTTTATAAAAGGATTCGATCTCTCTTCTTTTTTAGCCAACTTCCATAAACCCAGATTCTTTCCTTCTTAACAAGTTTCCCTAATTATTTTCTTTCCTTATAACCATCTTCCATAATTATTATTTCCTTATTAAAGAGATTATTGCCTTCTTCAAGCTGTAAAATTACTCCTATAAAAAATAGGAACTACATACCAAGAGGGATCCGAATTTTGAGACATTTGATTGATCCTTTACCAAAAATCATAGATATACACACATACAGCAGCCAGACGGAAGCTCTAAAACTCCCTAAATCCTTCTCCAGTAGACAAACCTAACAATCAATCAAAACTTTCAGACATGTTCTTGGAGCCGAGTTACACCTAAGATAAGACCTGAGGGCCCTTAAACTTTGATTGATCATTTACCAAAAATTAGAGAAATACACATACACATCAGTCATAAGCATGTGTATCATCTTTTTTAAGCGTGGATATTATACTGGCCTCAGTAAAGGACCATTCAAAAACCCAAACGGGTTTAAGGTCGGACCTTGCGAGGGTTGTAGTGCGGCCTTAAATCATTCTCAGTGTCTCATACTGGGTGGCGACTCTTTTATTTTTCGATTAGTCTCTCGCGGATTGATTCATACTTTCTACGAGCTGCGAACTCAACAGTGTCGTGGTCGGCGACGTCATAAACATAATGGTAAATCCCGCTTTGCTCTTACAAATACTGCAGTGAATGCCATGTCGTTTGAATAAATTTTGAGATATGAAGCATTACCCTAATCAAAATTTCAAATTATATCTTAGCATTAACGATAAGTTAACAGGATGCGTAAAGGGAGTTTCAGTTTCACCCCCTCTTCAATCCAACAGTCTTTAGATAAAACAAAATACAATTTCTAGTCATAATTAACTGAAATAACAAGCTCCCAAGAGTTGAGACTCCTCGTCGAAGCCACACACTGCACTGCACAAGTTACCCAACAAGTTTTCAATTGGTTGAACAAATTAAATGGAATAAAAGTAAAAGATAAAGAAAAAGAGTACCATGCTGCAGTTAGTGTTTGGAAACGAACATCCTGAGATGGGGGTCTATAGGGAGACCAAGGCTCTCATATATCGGGTCATATAAAGCATTCTTGATTGGCCTTAAATCATTTTTGAACTTGTCAGTAACAGAAACTTGTAGCAATATGAATTAATGAATGAAGGAAGAACTTCTATTTAGTGTTGAACTAAACTTTACTAAATTTTTCATAATCTTCCATTATAAGTGTTTTAATAATATTAATATACAGTGACATGAGTTGCATATATAATGAAACAACCTGGGATGATTGAATGGATTGGCAGCTAGAAGACTTTCGAGTGCATTCTCTCGAGATTGAGAAGTTGACCCCGTTTCCTGCACAATGATTTCAATTCATTACAATGAAAACATCCCTGGAATTGGGAAAAAATTAAAAAAAAAAACAAATTGTAATTATATTTTAATACCAGAAAGTGGGATATCTTAGAGCGTTTAGATGATGAAGAGGATGATGATGATTCCCCAATATCATACATATTCGAAGCACGGTTGCGCCTTCTTAGAAATGATTGCTGAAATAATTTTTTTTTTTTTTATTTGGATTTTTAAAAAAACAAATGCAAAAGTACCTGATAATAACTCTCTAAATTAATACAGATGATATATATATATACACACACACACAAAGACACCTCATTATTACGGTTCGAGAAGAGATCCAACTGAGGAGTTGAGCCTGGAGGATTATTCCCACCAAATGTATCCTGTATATATATATCAACATTGTAAGATATTAATTCAATCTTGTTTTATATATGAATGCTGAAGAAAATTATTTCAATGACTATTTCTTGGAGAAGAGAATTTTTTAGTACTTGTTGAGTTGGGGAGTTCAAGAGTTGATTAGTTAGCTGAATAGAACTTCCGGGGGTGGGGTAAGTAGGAATTGGCCTAATGGGTTGATTCAGTAATCCTTGGAGGTCAAAATTATTTGCCCTGCAAATCATTGAAGTTCAATGAGATATTAATTACTACATTAGCTTATGCCAAATTTTTTAAAAAAAAAAATTCAAGTTGATGACAATATGAAAGTAAAAAAGAGTAAATAAATTGCTACCGTAGAAAGGATTCTATTGTACCTAGAAGGCATGGCTGGTTGCCTTAGAAACAAGGAGTTGTCATGTTGAGTATCCATCATGTTATGGCCAAGATTGAGTCCTCCTTGATCATCACATGATTGTTGACTCCTGAACTCAGAAATTTCAAAGTTAAATTAATATTAATAGTTAAATAAATGCAATCGGCTAATTCAATTGATAAAATCTCTTAGACCCAGAATTGTATTACCAGTCATGCTATGCTTAAATAATAATTAAAGTTCAGATTAAATGCATAAAATATAAATTGAATTTTCTAGTTTTTCTTACATTTCTACAATATTTTGGGTTTTGTAATATAAATAAGGATTCATTATCATATCAAAATGGAAGATCATGTTACCTTGACAGCAAGGAATTGTTGAGTTGTAGGGGGTTAACGGATTGCAAGTTAAACAAATCCTGTGTCACTGCAGCTTGATTGTTAAGTTGCTGCTGATTGAGTTGATGAAACTGTGGAGGCCTAATTATTCAGACCATCAAAAACCAAATTAAAATTCTCAACTCTCAGGTAGGAAAAAAAAACATTAGCAAGAAATTAAAAGAGCAGTTACCTCAGTCTCAAAGGCTCTGAAACAGCAGGCAGCATGGTGTTTGTACTACCTTGTGTTTCTTGAGCATAATTGGCTGCAAATGGCAGCAGTTGATTCGATTCAACTGCTAAATTCTGCGGCCTAAACTCGAGACAAACATGTTTTAGTGTACTAATCCAACCGCAATCAATAATTAATCAAAAGTTTTCAAGAATATGAACATTAAGTTAAGCCGTGTAAACCTGGTAAGCAGAGGTTGCTCAGGCATCATAGAGAATGAATTCAAGAAATTCTCTGAGACTGGATTATTTGCTGGATGCTGAGGCCTAAAATAGAGGTGATCAAATTATATACTCTTAGATAGTTTCCTTATAGCATAGCTATGTATACAATATATGCATGTCTTATTTTGATATCAATTAGAGATGGAGGATTGGCAAATTGCAAATCAAATACTTTGGAAGCCAGAAATTGATTTGCTTGGGGCCTAAGAAACAAGGGGAAAAAATAAGCATAGATCAATATTACTCATGATTGTATGTGCACATAAATCAAGGGTGTAAATTCAACCTAATCCGGGGATAACCCGACCCGCGTGATTTGAAAAGATTTTATATAACTAAAATACTAAATTTTATATCTTTATTTGTTTTTCTCTTTCCTATACATTTATTTATTTATTTTGAATTTGAATTTGAATTATTGAATTTTTAATTAAATTTTTGAATTTTTAAAAAATAAACCTAAATTCAACCCTTTCAAGTTGTGCGGGTCGGGTTGGAAAAAAATCGAACTGACACTGTTTGCAGGTTTGTCGAAATGAATCCCAACCTGATCTATACACACCCCTATATATATTTTAATAACTGGAATATCAAATACCTTGATTGAGTTATAGTCGAAAATGTAGCATTCTGATTAGAGAACCAATTGGGTAGCTGTTGATTTGCATTTCCTAGCCATGTCTGTTTAATCATTTCACGGAAAATAATTTCATCAGCATGATGAAAAAAATTACATATAGTTTATGGAAAAAGTGCTTACTGAGCTTTGAAGAACACTTTGAGCAAGTTGATGATCAGCATCCATTGAGTTAGATAGATTCATGCCTTGAGGACTAAAATGTGCATAAATGGCATGAAAATCACCAGAGAAATAATATATGGGTAAGAATTTATGACCAAAGTATTGTTATATATGGAAATTAAACACGCAAAATTAAAACATACAGCAGATGCTGATTCTGGTGGCTGTTTTCAGAAGGTGTACTACTGAGCCTACCAAATCGTGGCATCATTTCCACCTGATCAGGTAAAAAGAATTAAAAATCAAAGTCAAGAAGTATAACAAGTAATTTGAACAAACTATGATATTTAATGTCAAAATACATATAGAGAGAGGGGTTATCACATAAAATCATTCTGATGTAATAACATTTACACGAGTTAAAAAGATAAGACAGTCAAGACAAGCTAAAAGGACGAAACAATATATTGTCTCTTCTTTTCTAGCTCATGCAGATGATATTAGATCAAGACGGTTTATATATGATCAACTTTGTATATGTATATATACCGTTGTATAAGGAGAATTAAAGAAATTTGGTCTGTTCTGATGCATATTTGTTGCATTTAGGAGTGAAGGGTCAATAATATTGCCCAAAAATCCTAAATTTGTTAATCCCATGAGATTTTGTTGTGCATTATTATGGCTAGAGCTTGGATTATTAAAGAGAAATGACTGATTGCTTCCAGTTGGTGATCCAAGCTCCACATGCTCCTAGTGAACAACAAAAATTGAATTAAAATTATTCATGATCAATTAAAGGAACATAAACAAGTATCTTCAGCTAGGGATTTTTTACAATTACCCTTGAACTCGAGGACCGGATCAAGGCGTTGCTTGATTTCTCATTATTCTGAAATACACACAAATCATAAAATTGAGCTAGGGCAAAGGTAAGTTGTCGAGAAATATTATGATCACCCATTTCACCCTTCAGTTTTGTTTACAATATAATGATTCTCAACAAAGCCAGATTCTTACAAATACATAGAAGAAACTAATTTAATTATATAATATATATATAATTTGAGAACAATCTAATAGGCTTAACTTCATACATATTAATTTTTATGCAGTAATATAAATATTTACTAATTGCAAGTTTTAATTTTATTCTAAAATGTGCTTATCTCTGTGCAAATCAAATCTAGCTCGTAACAACTGAACAGGGTTTGGTGCTTTTAAGTACTAGCTTTGTTAAGGCATGCAACATTTATAACATAATTTATTACTAGTGTCTAAATAAAGTATTTTCTTACTATATAAAATCTGGTTCACAAATATTATGCTGTTGAAGGAAAAGGACAACATATACAAGCTAAACATGTAAATTTCATAAATTGCCCCTCGGAGCATACTCAAGTTTATTTTTAAACATTTTAATAAAATCTTGTCAATCCGGATTAAAGCCTTAGAGTAGACAAGAGAAAAAAAAATACATTTGAGTTTACTCACTCCCTTATTTTTCTTTAAAGGACAAAAAGATAAATTCCAAAATTATCCTCAAATGATAGTTTGGCTAATTAACTCTTACAACGAAAGCAAGAGGTCACGGGTTCAAATACTAAGGGATACATTTAATTTAAGATAGTCTAGTTAGCTATTATTGTGAAAGCAAGAGGTTACAGGTTCAAACAAGGCGGCTCAAAGACATTTGGAGGCAAAAAAAATTTATAAAGCATTGTTACATTCATATATATATATTTTCTAGTAGATATATTTTTTAATTCTAATAAAATTAGGGTCTTCCTAAAATACAATATATAACTTAAAAATTTAAAATAATTATTTATTAAAGTGATGTCAAGAAAACACAGTCTTCTAGAACTTTAGGGCTCTAAACCGCATAGGCTTAAAATAGCTCTTACTTTCAAGCCCTGAGAAATATGTTTAATTTGAAGTTTGGACGAGATGGGGCTGCAATAGATAAGAAAGAGGAAGAGACTTGTACTTACTTTTTTTTAAAAAAAATAATGTAAATTCCATAAAATTAACCTATTGAAAAACTAAGAATAATATTAAAAAATAAATATTAAAAAAGAAAAAGAAAAAAGAAAAAAAAAAGCACATACATGAATCCTGACCATTGTTGGTGCCCTTGATAATGGAGTACTGAAGGGTGAAGTGACCGACGGGGACAATTCGGGGACACTAGAAAGCAGCTGCAGGTTGCTGCTGCTTTCTTGACTACAATGTGCATTATTTCCTGAGTTATTATTTTCTGGACTACTTGCATTCACCTGATCATCCCCGACAGCCTCGTTATTCTTTTCTCCTGCTTGAATTGGAAACTCCGAGCTCTCCTATAGAAATTTAACCAAATTAAAATTATTTATTATGATCATGTCATGGAGCTAACAGTAGATTTGTGAAAGAGAGGCTAAGTGATTAAGAAAATGTACTTTTGCGGGATTGTTATTGGCTTGTGGGGTGATTGTTGATGCCATTTGTGGTGCTGCCAGACTTGGAGCATTTTCATTTGAAGCATCAGCTGATGATGCTCTGATCAGTTCCTGCTTAGAGTTCAAAGCATGCAGATTGCTGCCGGATGATGATCCCTTCTCACCATTCTTCTCCTGTTTCAGCAAATGGAATGCTCCAAATTACACACATGACATGACATAAAGAAGATTTTTTATGTCATATATATATATATATATATATATATATATATATAAACATAGAATGTGAAATACATAAGATTTTTTTATCTTCATCTATCCTTACAGTTCATATAAAGTCCGCATGAACCTTACATGAGTATGATCGTGTGTGTGATAGATCTCACATTTATATTCTAGTTATACATATAATTATATGTATTTAAACTCTCGATATAAATATGATTATAACATCAATAAATTATAACATTATTAGTGAGGTTGTAATATTGTAAAATATCACCCCATACGTACATGTGACAAATTTGCTGGAGCTATGTTCTGCTGTCTAGGATCTTTCTGAGAATGAGGGTGTTCAATTAAATGAACTGCCTCATCGTCAAAGTCTAAATCAAACATTAGTGAAGCTAAATCTCCATCCATATCTGAATCAAAACAAAGTGAATTATATAATACGATATATTGACATATATAATTATATAATGTTATTGATAATTAATTAACTAGTAATTTTAATGATTCTTCTCCTATAATTAAGTAGACCAGTTAAAAAGTTAGAGAATTTAGAAAACAAAACCTCAAAGAAATTTTTATTTTTATTTTTCGATAATATTAACACTTCTTTACAACGGCAAATAAATATGTGGTGGTAAGGTGCATTTGGAGAAATATGGAGGAGGGGAATCATTTGGCTTATGCAAGTGAGAATATTAAATTATTTTTTCCCTTGCAAAAGTCCTTTGTCATTTTACACGACAAAACAAATTAAATATTAATGTATTGATCATATTTTTTTTAAATAAATAAAAAGTAATGTAATGATAAAATTTTGCAAGAAAATTGCTTTTCCCCGGACAGTCCCCCTCCCCTTATCCCCTACAAAATGACACTAATATCTTTCATTTTTAAATAATTATTTTTTGATTTTATTATTTTATTTCCTTATTTTATTTTATAATTTAATTATTTTATTATTTTATTTTACTTTTTGATATAATTCTTTTATTTTTTATCCCATTTATTTTTTTATTTATTTAATAAATCTTATATATATATATATATATTTATGTTTCTTTATCTATTTAATTTTCTTTTGATTCTTTATTAATTTATTTAACACTACTAATGTATAATGGAAAATATTCTCTTTTATGTTAGTAATAATTTTTCATTTGTGACTAAAATGATTATATGTATAGCTTGGGAATAAACATTTTTTCAAATAAAAAGTCTCTTAGACCAATCTTGTTTTAGCCATGTTCACAAAAAAATACATGTAAAAATACTCAAAAAATACACAAAATTATATAAAAACATAAATTTTAATTTATATTGCCTCCAAAGTCTCATCTTGGTGATATATACATTACTTTGTACTACAATATGATAAATAAAGTAGAAAATAGATAAATATAATAAATAAAAGATATAAAGGATATTAAATAAATAAAGTCAAAAAAATATTAAATTAATTAATTTAATTAATAAGATAAAAATAATGAATAAATAAACTAATAATTATATATATATATATATATGATTTTGTAAGGAATGAGGTAATATTATAATTTTATTGGGAGTGGGTGTGGGAGAGGGAAAAGCAGCCCTCATTTTGCAAATAATGGATGATGCATAACTCAAGGGAGCAATTAATTAGTGTTAAGAACTTGACAGAAGTTGTTCATGCAAATGTTTAGGCAATATTTTTAATTGGGAAATTAAATTTGTCTGAAATTTACAGGAATTAGAGGGACCTCATTTATTCTTGTTACTACTCCTGCAATTGTTGCAAATTTCAACATTTCCTAAAGGATATATGTCATGAAATTTTCTGTCATTTCATGTAGAAAATGTAACTATTCTTTTGGGTAGTGTTGTTTTAATATAAGGAAAAAAAAAATTGATAAAATTAAATTATATGTGAAGAAGATTCGAATTTTATACATGTTGTATCATGGTAAAAGATTTGATTAATTGAACCAACTAATACTCGTGTAGATCTTAAAAAACAAATAGGCCAAAACATGGGGGCGAAAAAAAAAAGACATTGGCTGAATAAAGACCAAAACCTTTTAACAAATTCATGTAGAGGATATATAAATGTCTTAAGATTTGTGTAATTCACCTGTGAATCCTTTAGAAAATGGTTACAAGCAAGCCAGGAATTGGAGCCTGTAAAAGTAATAAAAGAACAGACATTAACAATCAATAAAATTAAACAAGATTTAGAAAATGAGAACATTAATATAATTCTCATTAAAATTAAAATTAAAAGAGAAACAAAATGAAAGGAGAACTCATGTACTTTCATTTCTTTTTGTGATCTCCTAGAGGTTTGATAATGATGTGAAAGTTGGCTAAATAAATTAGAATTTTATATTAAAATAAGATGGGGATTGCTAAGATGTGAAGAAAAGAAAGGGAATTTTAAAATTTCTAGGCTCTACACACATCCTTCAAGTGAAACTATGAAGCTCAATTTATAGGGGGAAATGTAATATGTGTCACTTAGTTAAAGGGTGTAAATTTACTTGCTTGGAAAATTTTGGAATTTTGCCACTTTCATTTTATACCTCTTATGACTTATTGAGTAGCATATTAGGATTTATAAAATAATGATAAATTATTTTGTATTTAAAAATATATATCTAAACGATTTTATATATGTTCATATTAACAGTATCTTTTTTCTGTTAATGTCGATATTGAATCGTATAAGTATTTAAAGTTTTAAAAAAGTAAAATTAACCGCGTTCTCATTTACATAAAAATGTATATAATATAATTAACACATCTTCTATAATATTTAGAAATTGGAGTTCATTGATATTTAGATTTAGATGAATTCATAATGCTACTGGTTAAATACAATGGTTATGCTATGTAAATTAAGCATAATTGAAGTTCAAAAATGATAAGTAATCAAGTACCCTTCTTATTTATTGAAATTACCAAATTTTCTCTTCAACCTCATGAGCAGTGGCAGAACCATCTTCATATTTAAGGAGACTCGGGTCATCCCAAGTTTTTAAAAAATTTAAAATGTTTTTATAGGATTATGTGAAAAATAAATCGAGTAATAAATTATTAAAATTGACCTTTATAATATTTTGAGAATACACACATATATATATATATATATATAAAAAATAAATCGAGTAATAAATTTGTGATACATTTTGACCTCCGTCCAATAAAAGTTCTGATTCCACCATCAGTAAGGAGTGTTTGATGAATTTTAAAATATATAGAAGAAACAATTAATTTGTCAAATAAGAGGGTTTTTTTGTTTTCCTTTTTTGGGTCATTTTCCCTCAAGTACACACTGCAGTACAATACTAATCTACATGTAGAGTTAATATAAAGGGTAATGTTAACGAATGCCGTTAAGGTATTTATTAAAAATTTATTTTAGGATAATTTTAATATTATTTTTATGAGAAATGAAAAATTCTATCAAAATATTAATTATTTTTTCTTTTTTTAATTAATATTTTCCTAAAATAAATTCTTAATAAATATCTTTAGAACACTCGTTAATATTTTACACGAAATAATGAAAACACACCTGGACCGAACTGGCAGAAGTAGTAAGAGATGAATGGATGTCTCCTGACAAAAGTAGTACTTCAAGAGTTCAAATATGACTTTGCTTAATTAATTAATTAATTAATCTCGGAGACTGTGCACAACAACTCAGTCTATGCTTTTTGTTTTTGACAGTTTAGATATTGTCCGAAACTGACAAATTGAAACTCTGAAACTGTGGCTGATAAGCAGTCAGTCACCATGCTGGCTTTTGCCACGTAACCTCTTCTCTAATTGGCTGGCAGTTGTTAATTCTCTTAACGTTGTATGCGATGATTCTACATCAATATTTTTTATGATATTTTAGTGTTATTCTTATTTTAAATAGTTGTATATTTTAATTTTCCAACAAAATATATAACTGTTTGAAATATAAATATTACTAGAATGTCACTAAAAAATATTTATTCATGATGCAAATGAAAGCCTGATTTTACTTTAGATTCATGAAAAATGTCGGGTAAATAAACATGGCATTGGTTAGTAATGATATGTAAAGTGGGTCATTTATAGGATTGGTAATTTTTTCTTGTTTCGTCTCATCCATAAAGGAATTTGAGATATACCAAAATTTGGAAATGTGATGGGATTTAACTGAATGCGGATGGGACGATGCGATATTTTTGTTCCAAAAAATAATGGAATGGGATTGTGTCAATTTTTATCCCGATTGTATAATCAGGACTTGATTGGAATTAATAAATCATGGGTCGTCCTGTCCCATTATCAATCATAGTTAGCTAATAAAATAATTGTGGTCTGCTTGTTTAAAGTTTTTTAACGATATGTAAAAGGTAAAAACCTTAGTTCTTACAAAATTCAGTTTTTTAATTAAAAAATCACAATGACTTATCGTATTTTGTTATCATTAATTGCACTTAAAAATTATTATTATTTTATCGAAATAAAATTTTATTATCTAATCGCATATTAAACCACTATACTAAATAGAGTCTACTAAATAGAGTCTAAAACAATGTTCTAAAGAAACAACTCTTTCTGTTTTGTTTCCATACAATACTATTAGGTCGGAGTTTAAGATAAAAATTTAGAAAGCTAAATAATAATAAATAATAAATTTAGAAAGTCAAATCATAAAAATATTAAAATAAAAGACTAAAAACAATAATAATAAAAACAAGGGAAATTACAATTTTAAATGGTTAAAGTTCAGTTTTACTTAAAAACTTTTAAAATGTTCAGTTTTCCATCCGAAGTTCAAAAAGTGTTCATTTTTCCATCCAAACGTTAACATCGTTAGAATTTTACTGACATCATAAGGGTATTTTGGTCATTTGATAACGTCAGAGTAGAAAAATGAACATTCTTTGAACTTTGGGTGGAAAAGTGAACACTCTTTAAATTTCGAGTCGAAAAAAGAACACTTTAATAGATGTTGAAAAATTTCAAGTGAAGAATTATGAATTTTTAAATGTTTATATATATAGGAATGACAGTTATATCTGAAAAGATTCAGATATACATGGATCCAGATTTAAAACTACATTACATTTTTGTTAATCTGGATGAGGTATTATTTTTTGCGGATTTTTGGATATCCAAATCCATAAAAAATTCAAATTTTTATATTTTTTAAGTTATTTAATTTAAACATCCAAAATAAAATAAAGTTATTTTCATAATTAAACAATATTCATTTAACTTACAAAACAACATTTAATCCAAAATAATCTGCATATAAAAAGTGTTCACTTTTCCACCCGAAGTTAAAAGAATGTTTACTTTTCCACCCTGACGTTATCAAATGACCGAAATACCCTTATGACGTCAGTAAAATTCTAAGGATGTTAAGGTTTAGGAGGAAAAGTGAACATTTTTTGAACTTCGGGTAGAAAATTGAATATTATAAAATTTTTTGAGTAAAACTGAACTTTAACAATTCTTTGGGTGGGAAAATAATAATTTCCCAAAAAACAATTATAAGGTGACAGTGCCTCATGCTCCTATTTAGTTTTAAGGCCCCACCATTGAATATGAGTAACGTGATACCACCAATTAATAATTATATAATATATATGCATTGTGTTATTTATTTGATTTTTTATTACTTAGCATACGTGACAAAATTTTATTATATTATTATATGAATGGTGTGATATTACGGTTGTGTATTATAATTTGTCCTCGAATAAAAATGAAATCTCAAACACTTTTCAAATTTTATAATCGGAAAATAAAAACCAGGGTCTAATTAAAAAGATTCCTTTTTTAAAAGGGCCCCCTTTTTTTGGTCTGATTTTAGTTAGGGTTGGCAATTTGGCTTAGGATTCGTTCGATTCGATTCGCTTTAAAGCGAATACGGGTTTGAAAAAATTGATTCGTTTAATAAATGGGTCAATTCGATTCGATTCGTTTATTAATCAAATCGAATACGAATTTAAGCTTATTGATTCGTTTATTCGTTTATGATTCATTTTATTATTTTATTTTACTAGTTATTGTTATTTTTCAATTAAGATAAGAGAAATTATGGCTAATTACCATAGAAAAAAAATATTGTCGATATTTGGTGAAACATTTTTAGTAAATATATTAATTACATATTTCATATGTATATATTTGTGAAGAATTAACGTAAATCAATTATGGTAAATTATGATATTAAATAATATCATGACTAAACGAATATTCGTATTCGATTCGTTTAATAAACGAATCGAATATGAATCCTGATATTATGATTTGTTTAATAAATTAATCGAATACGAATCCATCACATTTTGATTTGATTCATTTAGGATTCGATACAAATTCGATTCGTTGATTCATTTTGCCACCCCTAATTTTAGTCTCTCTTTTTTCTTTTATTTACCTTGTATTTCGTTACATGGATTGATTCATATTAATTCTTATTTATTGGGGCACGTTTTTTAAAAACATTGAATGGTAGGTAGGAAAACTATTGCAAATTCAAAATATTTTTGGTAGGGGATTTGATTAACATCAGTAAAAGTATGTAAGAAATCTAATGTAATCCAAATGGATTTTTTTTTCTTTTAAAAAAGGTAAGAGGGTGGTAAAGTCCAAATATATAGTTAATATATACCTTAAAGTTCAAATTCGGATGATAAATTTTTCTTAATATACTTGAAATCCAATTTGACTAATACTTCTCCTAGTGTATCACTAAAAGAAAATGGTGAAATATTGACCGAAATTACCAACAAAATTTTTCTGGTCGGTAAATACCGACTGTAGACGCTGGATTTCGCCTAAGGTCCACAATCGAGAATTTGCATGATGGGGCACTAGCGATCCTGTAAAAAAAAGGTAGAATAAGCGGGGAGAGTCTACCCACTGGTGTGGTGGGTGCCGTAGGCACTCCGACGCTCAAGTCAACAGCGAAGACGAGCTGTAAATGATGGAAGAACAAGGTCTAAAGTTACATTGACATCTGTTTGATTGCTGTGAGGGTGGTGGGTTAGTATTTTGAGGTAGAAATGTCTTGAGAGCTCTAGTATGAGAGATAAGATCTGAATATGTATCCTGAGTTCTGCTTCTATTTATAAGTTGAGAAATATAACCTTTTTAGTTGGCACAGTAGCTGCATTTATGGAGGTGGGCCCACAACATGTTTGAAGTCTTGGCTTTCAATGATGAAGAATATTTACATATGAGGGTTAGTATATTTGTTGGGAAAATAGGGGATATGGAAGTTGGAGAATTTATTGAATGTCTTTTGGGCTGTCGGTTGATTTGGGTCTTATATGTAAATGGTTTAAGTCTTTTGGGCTGGGTTACTGTTTTGGGCTTCACTTGATATTGGGTCCAAAGTGAAAAGATGATGTTACCCTTGGCCTAAATTTGGCCTGTATAGTTTGTCCCCCACTCTCTAATTCAATGAGTCATTGACTTGGAGAGTACCTGTCGTTTGGGACTGAATTAAAGCATAGGCGTACCTGAATGCCGATGTCGCTCGGACATGTCAAAGGTCGTACCATGTTGATGGAGCTTAAACAAATGTCAGGGACGATCCTCAGTCGACCAATCCTGGATGTTGATGTTGCTTGGACCTCCAAGAGTTTGAGGAATGGCTCTGTCGATTGGACCAAAGGCAGGGCCAAAATCATTTCTGGTCAACCAGACCCGCTGAGGGTCTGAGGGAGTCATTCATGTAGTGTAGATCAAATGTAGGTCCAGGTGTACCTGCAAGGATTAAACATGTAACTGTACCTGTAATGGGTCTTTGGTGCCGTATGGAAGGTCCACGTCTTGATCTCGACATGAGCCATGAGGAATGACACGCTCAAAAAGTGATCATTTACTCCAAAGTATAAGAGTGTCGAAGTAATAAAATAACCCGGTAAGTCCGGGGTCGATCCACAGGGAATAGATTTAGTAAAATAAAATAACAATTTGAGTAAAAAAAATGCTTGATTTATTTAAAGTGATTGGAGAATTTTAAATTGGACTGTAACAATAAAATAAAATAATGAGGTTAAGAGATCCATTTTTAATATTTTAAATATAGAAATCTCACTTTTTATAATATATAAAATGTCATTATTACCCAATTAATTTATTTCAGGAATTTATTATGCCAAAACATATAAAATCGGCAATAAAGGCGGTGATAACTTTTGTCTATAATAAGTCCAGTTAGGTACTCAATTATGCCAAATAAATAAAATCAGCCATGTAGGCGGTAACAAAAATTATCTATAATTAATCTAGATTTAAATTAAGTATTGATCATTAGATTATAATTTATATATTATAATATAAGTGAGATTAATCTATATTTTCATTTTAAAAGTTTCACCCTTTACCCCAGCAAAAAGAAATTAAATATTCATAATTTGAATAAAAACACACATAATTTTATTACTAAAAGAAAACGAAATTACAAGAAAATTTTAGAAAAATAAAACACACAAGAGTTGGAAATCCATAAATTTTCAAAGAAAACTATGGAAATCAGACTGAAGAAAATGAGGTGCCATGTATTTAGCAATTGCTTCCATCAATTGCTCCACCAATTGCTCGACCAAATTCTCCACCAAACATGCAAGCATGTTTGGTGGAGAAATTGACAAATATTTTCCTATTTTTTATTTTTTTTAGATTTGACAATGACTTTTACATATAACATACTTTGGCTTCTTTATCCATTTCGGTCTTGAAAACTTCAAAATTAGAAAATATTGTCAGCAGTAAAATTGTAGATCTTTGAGTAATCTTTCATCTGGAACTGAAATCACTTCAATCTGATATCAGAGTAAAATATTATGGCCAAAATACGAACATTGCACAGGGTTGGAATTTCCGAAATTGTACACTGTTAGAACTCCATATTAAATTTATGGCCTCCAAAATCCAAATGTCTAGTCCATTTTTTTAGATATGTATCCAAAGTATTATTTCACCTACATAAAAGATAAAAATCACAATAAAAATATATAAAATATAAATTTAATTATTATGCTAAATTAAGGGGATTAATGAAACTACAAGTGCAAAATAATTGATTTTTCTTTTAATAAATATGCACTTTTTAGTGTTCATCACATCCCCCAACCAGTTTATTACTAGTCACTAGTAATTTAAGCAAAAAACTTTAAAAAGAAAAATTCTTTTCCAAATTAATAATTGTTTTATTTCTTTCTAAATGATCAAACAAGTAAATTTTCTTGTACTTTTTACCCTTCTTCCATACACACATCAAATAAGGTATCAATCAATTTATTGTGCCCACAATAAATTATATTAGAGTTCATATTTTTTGGCAATGAAAGTTTATTTATAAATACAATTTTTTTATTTTCATTCTTTTTCTTTTTTATAATATCTTCAATCCTTATATCGAGCTTTGGGCCAGTGACTCCCAAACCAGTTGGCTTTAAGGCACTAGGTGTTAAGACACCACTACAGACTTAATTGCTCAAATCTCAGATGTTAAAAAGAAGAAGTGTCTGATTTCCTTAAGCTTTCTCTTTAACCCACATAACGAGCTTTGGGCCAGTGACTCCCAGGCCAGTTGGCCTTAGGACACTAAGTGTTAAAACACCCCTACAGACTTAATTGCTTGAGTTAGAGAGGCTACGAAATCGAACTTATTCACACTTTTTTTTACAAACTCAAGCTCTACCGTTTTACGCGAACAATCACTGCTTGTTGAGGCAAGATGTCCTGTTACTAAGTAAAAACATGGTTATTTTTATTATTTTATTTTTTGAATAAAAACATAAATTCCATTGCCTTTATATGCTACCTCCAACAAATTAGAGAACTGAATATTATAAAATTTTCACTTACAACCCATGATCATATGTTACCGTGTATATTGATAATACTTGTCAAATGAGCATATGAAGATCAAAATTAATCAATATTATAGAGAATTCACAAATTTAAATTATTCAAAAAAAAAGAAACAAAAATAACTTGTTACGAATTATTTTGAGATACGTCTCAGGAGCGAAAATTCCTTACACAACCACCTCTAAATAATAATTTCACTTGGTTAGTCAACTATCCCCTCCCCCCAACCAATTTGAGATATTGTCCCCAATGTCTGAATACGGAGAAGTAGAGTTTAGAAGACATCATTTGTGATGTGATCCAGAATGAGCTCTGTTTTTTGGGCCAAGTTAACTTGAAGTTGTGGCTGATTGCATGGCTTGGTCAGATTGGTGTATTTGGGCCATTTTGGTGGATTTGGAAGATTTATTGGGTTCTGAAGTTTGGTCCATGCATGAGACTTTATATGAAGGCTTTATTATGTCTAAATCAAGAATTAAATGGGTTTTGGACGTGCATGGGCTGCCTTGATTTATTTTCGGCTTCATTTCCGAATGGTGCATTAGTAGTGGCGGGATTTGCGCAGTCTTCGTATTTTGGATATACCTTTCCCATCTGATGTCCGATTTTGGTGATTCAAGTTGCATTGGAAAGATAACGCGTAGCACTACAACGTTGTAGCTTACATCAAAGTCCAGTTCGGAATTCTTCTTGATCAAAATGAGGATGCAAGATATCCTTATAGTTTTTATATTTTATATTTTTTTTAAGGTTATGTGTTGTTTAAGTGCTGGGTTGAACTTTAATTATATTACAAAGCCCATGCACGAAATTTTAAAGTATTTTATGTTTTATTGGGTTTATTTTACTATGGTTTAATTATATTTTGGTAGAATTAGGGTTAGCCACCTATTTAAGGGGCTTATTCATTGTAATTCACAATTAATTAAGAATATATCTTCTTACAAAACAAACTGACTTGTGTCATCTTGAGGGAGTGGATTCTTTATTGGTTCTACGGAATAAAAGCTTATCAACGTGTGGCAAGCGTTGTGGTGATGTATTGATGTACAAGATTCTCCAAAGAAATAAATAAAGGTTCATAAAGACAAGGTTCCTTAAGGGTTGAACTTGATCTTGAAAGGATTTTGTTCTTACAAAATCACGATTCGCGGTTCTTGGGGCTTAGAACACGTGGAGGGGTTTGCTTGGCCTTGTTCTAGGCAGGTTCTTATCATTTGGTATCAGGAGCTCAGGGTTCCAAGGTCAAGATTTTCTCTATCTTTATCATTTTATGAAGTCTTCATATTCCTTTTTTTTTCCTTTTTTTGTCTCTTCTCATTTCAATTTTTTTATTATTTTATTTGTGTTTTTCATGTTTATGACTGAATCTTGGATGTTATTATAATGTTCTTGCATGGTAATAGCATATAGGATTCAATTCTTGGAGTTTTTGAGTCAATTAGGGTCAAATTTCTCTGTAATTTTCGGATCAGTTCGGTCAGTATTTTTCATTCGCTCACTGATTTTAAAACAGTTGTAACCTTTGATCTAGAAAGAGTTACGGGACCCATAACATATCGATTTATATGTACTTGAGGGGAGAAATTCGTTAGTGGTTGGCCGAACTCTGTCTGTTTACATTTCGAGTCTCACAATTACTTTCAAACAATAGTTACGAATTCTGTCCAGTTTCAGTACAGTTTGTGTTCTTGTTTTACTTTTGGTGTTTTTTTAGTCAGTTTCTTTGTGTTTGTTTTCATATTTTCTTAGTGATTCTTTGAGTCTTTCCTCATTATTGGTGTCTTTCAAGTAAGGGGTTGATTTATATAAATAATTTGATGGACAAAAGGGTATTTATCTTTCGCACGAGATGTTTTATCAATAGTAAAGTGTGTAGTATGATTATTAATAGAGGGAATCACACAAATTTAGCTAGCACTACCCTTGTGGAAAAATTGGGATTACCATTGATACCTATTGACAGACCTTATAAGTGGATGTGTGATTTTGGAGAGTTCAAGATTGCTAAGCAGATTGTGGTAAATTTTTCAATTGGGAAGTATGTTGACCAAGTAGTTTGTGACGTGGTTCCTATGTGTCATACACATATTTTATTGGGTAAGCCTTGGTATAAGTTCAATAAAGTAGTTTATGATATGGATAAGAATATGTACAAATTTAGGTATGGTAGAAAAATTATCAAACTTGCTCTTTTAACCCTACAAGAGGTCTATAAGGAAGAGTTGTACATGCAGAGGAGTGAAGAAGAGTGGGCTAAAAGAAAAGTGCGATTGCTGAGTTTGGAATGTTACTAGGAGAGCTTCCCGAGTTGATAGAGAAAAAGACATTAGCAAAATATGAAGTAAAGAAGGATATGAGCGTAGCCTCGAGTAATGAAATGAAACATGTTGATGTTTCAATAAAAAAGAGTGAGGTGGTTGATGGTGTTGATGATAGTGATGATATTGATGTGAGCGATAACATTAGTGATCATGATTTGGTTGTTCATTATGCCAATGACGTGATTGACGTTACTATTAAGGGTGAATATCATATGGAGCAATCTGATGTTGGTTATGAGGACATTAGTTATGAGGTGCAAAAAGTGCATGTGGCCGAATATATAGAGTGTGATCAGATCGTGGATGAGAGTGTGGATTGTTTGAGAAAGCGACATGGGCATGTTGAGTTTGTTTTAAAAGATGTTTCAAATGTGAATCCAGGTGGGAATCTCTTTGGGGTTGGAAGTGGAGTCAAGAATGAGAGTAGCAATGGAGAGATTGAGAGTGGAAAAATATTGACAAAAAGTCATTCATTGGCTTTATTGACTTTTGCTCACCTTAACCATTTTTTTCCATGTTATTTTATTTTATTCCAGGATTCTCGTCACATTGATCTTGTCATTTTTATCTATGACCCGGGTTCGGATTCGAGGTCGAATCCTTTTCAAGAGAGGGAGAATGATGTGATCCAGAATGAGCTCTATTTATTAGGCCAAGTTAACTTGAAGTTGTGGCTGATTGCATGGCTTGGTCAGATTGGTGTATTTGAGCCATTTTGGTGGATTTGGAAGATTCCTTGGGTCCTGGAGTTTGGTCCATGCATGAAACTTTATATGAAGGCTTTATTATGTCTAAATCAAGAATGAAATGGGTTTTGGACGTGCATGGGCTACCTTGATTTATTTTCGGCTTCATTTCCGAATGGTGCATTAGTAGTGGCGGGATTTGTGCAGTCTTCGTATTTTGGACGTACCTTTCTCGTCCGATGTCCAATTTTGGTGATTCAAGTTGCATTGGAAAGTTAACGCGTAGCGCTACAACCTTGTAGCTTACATCAAAGTCCAGTTCGGAACTATTCTTGATAAAAATGAGGACGCAAGATATCCCTATAGTTTTTATATTTTATATTTTTTAAGGTTATGTGTTGTTTAAGTGTTGGGCTGAACTTTAATTATACTACAAAGCCCATGCACGAAATTTTAAAGTATTTTATGTTTTATTGGGTTTATTTTACTATGATTTAATTATATTTGGGTAGAATTAGGGTTAGCCACCTATTTAAGGGGCTTATTCATTGTAATTCATAACTAATTAAGAATATATCTTTTTACAAAATAAAGTGTCTTGTGTCACCTTAAGGGAGTGGATTCTTCATTGGTTCTACGGAACAAAAGCTTATCAACGTGTGGCAAGCGTTGTGGCGTTGTATCGTTGTACATGATTCTCCAAAGAAATAAAGAAAGGTTCTTAAGGACAAGGTTCCTTAAGGGTTGGACTTGATCTTGGAAGGATTTTGTTATTACAAAATCACAATTCGTGGTTCTTGGGGCTTAGAACACGTGGAGGGGTTTGCTTGGCCTTGTTCTAGGCAGGTTCTTATCAATCTGGTTAGTGTGGAATTGACAATTAAATCTACAACACTGCTACTAAAAAGAAAGTTTACGTATTAAAACAATATAAGTAAATTAAAATAGTAAATGATATGTACTGATAGTTGTGATTGTGGCTCATATTTTCCTCTGGTTTTACGTCCAGTAACGGCTTGAATGCCCTCTATGGATCGAGGATATGCTTCCCATCCAATTTTTTTATAAATTGGCAAACATGGTCTTTTAAAGTCAGATTCCCGAGACTGTATTATTATCTTTCTTTTTAAATTATGTATGTAAGTTGTGAATCAATCTATCAAATCCACTAGGATGCGTCTCAAAAGTCAATGAAATATTATCTAATGACTCCTTACTCAAGCCATCTCTAATAGGTTGTTTTTTTTCTTCGCGATTATTAGACATCTTTCCTAAAGAACCACAACGAGTGTTGCACGTCCAACATGCACATTTATAACAAACACCTAATTGTTTAGCTCTCTGTTTCTTAGCATAGATACTTTTCTCCAAACCAGGTATGTAAGAGATGAATGAATCAAGAAATTTAAGGACTTCCGTTTTAACCATTTCTTTCTTGTAAAGGTTAACATTTTTTTGGGTGATCGACGTGTCTCGACATTAATTTTGAAATGTATTTTACGTGTCCATTTTAAAGGATTAATGCCTTTTATATCTTTTAAAGTTCATCCAATTCTCTGTCTATGTTCTCTCAACACATTTAACAACTTACCTTCTTGATCGCTTGTCAGAGAAGAAGAAATTACCGCATGGTAAGTTTATTTATCTCCAAGAAATGCATATTTCAAGTCTTCTGGCAAAGTCTTCAATTCCAATTTGGGTGCCTCTTCATGTTTCTCTTCTTCAAGTGTTCATAGTTCCTCAAAATTTTATTTCCCTTCATCGTCTTCCAGTACATGTGTAGAATAAAGTAAAGAAAGATCATTAGAAATATCTGAATCTAATTGCGTACTTGATTTAAGAAAATTAGTTGTATAAATTTCCGTAGGATTAGATGAACTCCCATGAATATATTCATCTATAATTGGTTCAATTAGGTCTAGGCTCTCATCTTCATTGTCCTCATCATATGGTTATTTGCATATGTTAAAAACATTAAGCTCCAACGTCATATTGCCAAAGGATAAATTCATGATTTCATTCCTGCAATTAATTAAAGCATTAGCTATTGCTAAAAATGGATGACCAAGTATTACAAGAATTGGCTTATAACTGTCTGCTACAGGTTGTGTTTCCAAGACAATAAAATCCACATGATATATGAATTTATCGACTTGTAATAACACATTTTCAATAATTCATTTTGGTACCTTGACTGATCTATCGACAAGTAAAAGAGTAGTTGAAGTTGGTTTTAACTCGCCAATATTAAGTTGTTGGTAAACCGAAAATGGAAGCAAATTGACACTGGCTCCAAGATCAAGAAAATCATGTTTAATTTTTTGACTTCCAATAATACATGAAATAGTTGGACAACTAGGGTCTTTGTATTTTAATGCATTATTGGTTGAGAGAATGGAACTTACCTATTCAGCTAGAAAATCTTTATTTCTTACCTGATGTTTTCTTTTAACGGTGCATAAGTCTTTCAGAAATTTGGCATAAGATGGTATCTGTTGGATGACATCTAACAAATGAATATTGACATTTACCTGTTTGAATATTTCATATATATCTGGGGAACGGTTCAATTTATTTGTTTTTAATGCCTGTGGAAATTGAGGTGCATGAGAAAAATTATTATCATCAATGATGGGTAATGGTTCATCAACCATTTCCTTACCCTCTGAATCTGATTTATTTTCATCTTCGTGAGGTTTAAGAATAGGTATATGGATGACCTTACCACTGCGAAGAGTAATAACAGATTTGACTTGGTCTATGAGTTGACTACCAGAACTACCTTCGTGGGGTTTTGATGACTCTTAGGGTTTGGCTGTGGTTGTGTATGAAACTTTCATTTCTCATTAATGGTCAAAACATATGTGATTTTGGAAAATATATCTTTCAGATCAATCAATATTTGCACATTTTGGTTATTAATGGCTTTTTGTTTCTCAATGAATGCATGCAAGGTATCCTCAAGGGTTTTCCTAGGTGGTGGGATATATGGTGCATAATTCTGAGAATTTCAGAAATTTTGGTGTACCTGGGGAGGTTGTTAGCAATGGTCGTGCTTCGTTATCATTCCTCCAATTGAAGTTTGGATGGTTTCTCCAACCAGAATTATAGGTTTGGGGGTATGGGATTGAATTTGGTCTATTGAAAGTGTTTATGGAACTGACTTAGTCATGAAGACATTCTTGCAAGGTGAACCATATATTTGACAAGTGACTTCTTGAATTGACTTGACATGATCAATTTTCATCATTTCTAATGCCTCGAATTTTTTTGGTAGAGATGTATATTTAGCAGAAAGGTCATGGTCTCCCCTAAGGTTAAACATACCTCTACCAGATGGTTGTGGTTTTACAGATGACTCATAAGTGCCAACTGTGTCTCATTGTTGTGCATTCTCTGCTATGTGTTCTAGGTAATCCAGTGAATCTTCGGGATTTTTGTTCCTAAACTCACCATTACACATCATCTCCAATACTTGTCTACTTTGGGGTGTTAAACCCTCGTAGAAATAGGCAATCAGCCTCCATGTTTCAAACTCGTGATGTGGACAAACATTCAACATCTCTTTAAATCTCTCCCAACATTGGTAAAGTGTTCCCCCCGACTCTTGTGTGAAGGTTGTGATTTTCCTCTTAAAGGAGTTTATCCTGTGTTTTTTAGGAACTGTTCTTGCAAATCATCCCATGTTCTGATGGATCATGACCTAAGGTTTTGCAGCCAAATTTTAGTTTTATCCTTTAAAGAAAAAGGAAAAAACTTTAATCGAATTTTATTCATGCTGCGATTTTGGTCTGTGCAAGTGTTACATACATCTTCAAATTCTCTTAAGTGCTGATATGGATTTTCTTATTCTAGACCGTGAAATGTGGGTAAAAGTTGGATGACACCTGGCTTAAAATTGAAACGTGCTACGTCTGGGGGAAAAACAATACAAGATGGTGATCATGTCCTAGCGGGGATTATGAATTGTCTGAATGTCCTAGGATGATTAAGATCGCCATGTTGAGACTCATTTTATTCCTGATCAACTGGGTTTTCAACTCGAGCAGGTGGATTTTCATTTTGGTTCTCGGCCATTTTGACTGACGAAGAAGGTGATGAAGACTCTTTATTTAATATACCGCTAGATGATCGAGACCAATGTCTCATGCAACCTAAATGCAGACTATTTACTAAAATTTAAAAATACAAATCAAATAATTTTAAAAAGAAAAAATAATAAACAAGTGAATGAAAGAAAAAAAATTAAAATTAATGACAAAAAAAAATTACAAATGTAGTGTTAAAAAATGAGATACAGAAAATACAAATAAAATAAAAATAAATAAAAAATAAAAAGAAAAGAAAAGAAAAGAAAAAATATACAAGGATGTTAAATTATTATTCTATTTACTAAATTATATTCCCCGGCAACGGCGCCAAAAACTTGACACGCTCAAAATGTGGTTCTTTACTCCCAAGTATAAGAGTGTCGAATTAATAAAATAACCTGGTAAGTACGGGGTCGATCCACAAGGAATGAATTTAGTAAAATAAAATAACAATTTGAGTAGAAATAAAAAGACTTGATTTGTTTGAAGTGATTTGAGAATTTTAAATTGGACTGCAATAATAAAATAAAATAAAATATTGGGGTTAGGAGATTCACTTTTAATATTTTAAATATAGAAATCTCACATTTTATAATATATAAATTGTCATTATTACCCAATTAATTTAATTCAGGAATTAATTATGTCAAAACATATAAAACCAGTCATAAAGGCGGTGATAACTTTTATCTATAACAAGTCCAGTTAGGTACTCAATTATGCCAAATAAATAAAACCAGCCATGTAGGCGGTAACAAAGTCTGTCAATAATTAATCCAGATTTAAATTAAATATTAATCATTAGATTACAGTTTATATATTATAATATAAGTGAGATTAATCTATATTTTCATTTTAAAAATTTCACCTTTTACCCCAGTAAAATGAAATTAGCTACTCATAATTTGAATAAAAATACACATAATTTTATTACTAAAAGAAAAAAAAATTAAAATAAAGCTTTAAAAAATAAAACACACAAGAGTTGGAAATCTACAAAATTTCAGAGAAAACTATGGAAACCAGACTGAAGAAAATGAAGTACAGAGCACCTCTATTTATAAAGGTGCTCGCACCTCTTACCATGTATTTGACAATTGCTTTCATCAATTGCTCCACCAAATTCTCCAACAAACATGCAAGCATGTTTGGTGGATAAATTGACAAATATTCTTTTTTTTTTTTTTTTTTTTAGATTTGACAATGACTTTAACACATAACACACTTTGGCTTCTTTGTCAATTTCGGTCTTGAAAACTTCAGAATTAGAAAATCTTGTCAGCAGTAAAGTTGTAGATCCTTGAGTATTCTTTCATCTGCAACTAGAATCACTTCAATCTGATATCAGAGTAAAAGTTTATGGTCAAAATACAAACATTACACAAGCTGGAATTTCTGAAGTTATACACTGTTAGAACGCCCTACTAAATTTCTGGCCTTCAAAATCCAAATGTCAAGTCCATTTTTTTATATATGCATCCAAAGTATAATTTCACCTACATAAAAGATAAAAATCACAATAAAAATACATAAAACATAAATTTAATTATTATGCTAAATTAAGGGGATTAATGAAACTACAAGTGTAAAATGATTGATTTTTCTTTTAATAAATGTGCACTTTTTAGTGTTCATCAGGGAATATTCCTAGTCAACTGAACTAAAGGAAGGTTCAGGATAATCTCCATTCGACTGGTCAGAGGACCAGAGGAGTCTTCAATGTCGTCTGAACGAGATGAAGGTCTAAGCCTTAAACTTAACTCGACATGAGTTATTGGGAATGTTCCCAGTCGATTGAACTAGATGAAGGTTTAGGATAATCTCCATTCAACTGATCAGAGGACCAGGGGAGTCTTCAATATCGTCTGGACCGCATGAAGGTCCAGACCTTGATCTTGACTCGACATGAGTCATTGGAAATGTTTCCAATCGACTGAACCAGATGGTTCAGGATAATCTCCATTCGACTGGTCAGAGGACTAGGGGAGTCTTCAATATCGTCTGGGCCAGATGAAGGTACAGGTCTTGATCTTGACTCAACATGAGCCATGGGTGTTTGGATTTTGGGCGAAGGGCGCGGCGGAAGCGCGGTTCGGGCGAAATCATAATTTAAAACTTTTTCAAATTACCGAATAAATTATTCAATATCTAATATGAATAAATTATTCATATTTCACCTAAACTTATTTATATGATATCAAATAATGACATAAATATATATATATATATATATATATATATATATATATATATATGAAACGTCGCGAAACTTTTACGAAAAATGTTTTTCCGCAAAATGATGCAAAACACATTTTTGACCGAACCGACTACCCAACACTTATGGAGACTGCCCAGTCAGTCCCAATAGTGTCAGGTCAGTTCATGGGCTGCCCAGACAGTGACAAATTCATTTTTTGGACAGCAGTCATCCGGTTGGCTCAAAAGTCACCCGGTAACGCCGTTTTTGGCCGTTTTCGCTTATTTCAACTCCGAAACACTTTCCGGCAATTTTTCCAACTCTCAAAACACATCAAATACATTCATAAGACATATGTTTCATCACCAAAATATCACATATTCCAGGTCTGAAATAGAAAATGAAATTGCCTATTTTTCATGCTTTAAATCCAAATTTTCAAGATTAATCTAATTAATCATAACACCAACTCAAGTCATCACATATGAATCACCCAAGAAAAATTCTAGGTGTTACAAGAGTGGTCATAACACTCTAGAATGGAAACATGTCATCAAATGAATAAATTGACCTAATATTACAATAATATAAACCAAATCACTTCACACATGCTTCATTACTTCCAATTCCATCCACCACAACCAAAAGCCCCAAATTTTACAAGCAAAGAAACCCTAGAACCATTCTAAGAAATCAAGAAACAAGAAACTAATTTCAAGCTTATAGGGTTTTGAAGATTACCTTTAATACTCCAAATTTCCTTAAGCATTTTCTTGATTTTTCTTCACATTTTCCATGGATTTATCAAACAAATTTTGAAACCCGTTTTTCTTTGTGTGTTTCGGCAATGGAGCTTCTTATGGAAGCAAAATAAAAAATTTTACTTTAAAAATCACCTTAGCCGACTTACCTAGTGCCATTTTGGTCATTATGTATTTTTAATTTCATTAAATTAAAAATAAAGATAAGATAAGCTTTAGTTGGACAAATCAAATTTGAACACTTAAGCTTAATAAATCATGCCATGTGAACCAATAATAATTGAACAAATTTCATAACATTTATGGAAAACGTTTAATAAATTAATTATTCAAATATTTAAAAAATAAATATCCAATAACCAATTAATATAATTATTATTATATATGTATTTTTATTTACAATAAATAACAAATACATATATTTATGGCATGTGTCAAAATCTCATTTGACAAATAATTAATGTGTATCTAATCGTATTATGTATCAAATACAAATACACAATAATTACGATTGGCCAAAATTCCTTAATGCATGTGTTATCGTTTAACTGATAAAACAATTCGAATTAACTCATTTAATCCGATGAAGTATTATGAATAATCTGTATTATTCATATCGAGTTGCCCAAGTGCTCAACGAGTACACTTCGTATTGTGGGACTCTCTAAGTTTAGGTTTATCCGTCACGAAATCCAATTTCGTGTCCATAATTCACCCACTCATGAATTATAACGACAACGGATAATCTCGCTAAACTATGCAAGCCGAGGTCATTGCATATGTATAATCACTCTGTCACAGGCTATCCATATTATACCTGGGATATAGATGAGAACGTCAAATCCGTTCGGTATAATATAGTCGACTTTCAATTTACGATCTCTAAATAACACTCAGAACTAATTTCCGAAGTTATACCACGGCCATGATTTACTAGATCGTAAATACGTGCTGGATGCCTATGCATATGCCATGTACATAGGACTGACGGATCGTCTCTTGATACACACTGTATATCATGAGCATCAGTCCACGCCCAATGAACAGGCGGAGGTCTGATCATGAATAGATCGTTGACGTGACTGCCATCAAAGTGTAGAGAATAACTCACATATCCCACTGTGGTATCTCAAGTCGAATGACCACTATGCTCGCTCAACTCGAGAAGATTCTTATTGACGTTGGTGTACAATCTATTAGGAAATCTTCAGTGAGTCATTCAGTGTTTATCAAATAAACACCTAAATGTCTATACGAGTCTCCCGAGACTCATGGTTCATTGGGATAAACCATCGGACCAAGTCACGATATATGACATGTACTGGTCTCAGCGGATTTTACAAATCGACCCGTGTTAGTAAATCTTGACCATGGACTTTATTTAAGGATATACGTCTTATAGCACGCTTCTCAATGTCAATTACAAAATACGTTGTAAATGTGCACTACATTGTAAATTCTATGGTATTTGTCTAATATACACGTATCACTAAACCAGATTTAGTTTCGATCTAATCATAATCAGATATCTAATCGTAATTAGATCGAATAAGTGTATAAAAGACAAGGGTACTACTATTAAATTAGTAATATTATGGAAAATAGAATTGCTCGTATTTATGTATCAGACATAAATACTATCCGGATTGGCACTCTGAGCACCAACCCTAACAATGGGGAATGTTCCCAGTCTACTGAACCAAATGTAGGTTTAGGATAATCTCCAATCGACTAGTCAGAGGACCAGGGGAGTCTTCAATATCGTCTGGACTAGATGAATGTCCAGGTCTTGATTTTGACTCGACATGAGTCATGGGGAATGATCCAAGTCGACTGAACCAGATAGTTCAAGATAATTTTCATTCGACTGGTCAGAGGACCAGAGGAGTCTTCAATGTCGTTTGGACAAGAAGAAGGTCCAGGCCTTGATCTTGACTCGTCATAAGTCATGGGGAATGTTCCCAGTCGACTGAACAAGATGATTCAGGATAATCTCCATTCAACTGGTCAGAGGACTAGGGGAGTCTTCAATGTCGTCTAGACCAGATGAAGGTTTAGGTCTTGATCTTGACTCGACATAAGCCATGGGGAATGTTCCTAGTTGACTGAACCGGACGTAGGTTCAGGATAATCTCCATTCAACTGGTGAGTCTTCAATGTCTTCTGGACCAAATGAAGGTCCAGGTCTTGATCTTGACTCGACATGAGCCATGGGGAATGTTGCCAGTCGACTGAATCAGATGTTGGTTCAGGTTAATCTTTATTCGACTAGTCAGGAGACTAGAGGAGTCTTCAATGTCGTCTGGACCAGATGGAGGTCTAGGTCTTGATCTTGACTCGACATAAGCCATGAGGAATGTTCCCAGTGGACTGAACCAGATGTAGGTTCAGGATAATCTTCATTCGACTGGTCAAAGGACCAGGGGAGTCTTCAATATCGTCTGGACCAGATGAATGTCAATGTCTTGATATTGACTCGACATGAGCCATGGGGAATGTTCCCAGTCGGCTGAACCAGATGTAGGTTCATGATAATCTCCATTAGACTGGTCAGAGGATCAGAGGAGTCTTCAATGTCGTTTGGATTCGATGAAGGTCCAAGTCTTGATCTTGACTCGACATAAGCCATGGGGAATGTTGCTAGTCGACTAAACCTGATGTAGGTTCAGGATAATCTCCATTCGATTATTCAGAAGACTAGATGATTCTTCAATGTCGTCTGGACTAGATGAAGGTACAGGTCTTAATCTTGACTCGACATAAGCCATGTGGAATGTTCCCAGTGGACTGAACCAGATGTATGTCTAGGATAATCTCATTTCGACTGGTCGGAGGACCAGGGGAGTCTTCAATGTCGTCTAGACCAGGGGAGTCTTCAATATCGTCTGGACCAAATGAAAGTCTAGGTCTTGATCTTGACTCGACATGAGCCATGGGAAATACTCCCAGTCGACTGAACTAGATGTAGGTTCAGGATAAGCTCCATTCGACTGGTCAGAGGACCAAGAAAGTCTTCAATGTCGTCTGGACCCGATGAAGGTCCAGGTTTTGATCTTGACTTGATATAAGCCATGGGGAATGTTGCTAGTCGACTAAACCGAATGTAGGTTCGGGATAATCTTCATTCGACTTGTCAGAGGACTAGAGGAGTCCTCAATGTCGTCTGGACCAGATGAAGGTCCAGGTCTTGATCTTAACTCGATATAAGCCTTGGGGAATGTTCCCAAAGTACTGAACCAGATGAATATTCAGGATAATCTCCATTCGACTAGTCAGAGGACGAGTTGAGTCTTCAATATCGTCTGGACCAGATGAAGGTCCTGGTCTTGATCTTGACTCAACAGAAGCCATGAGGAATGTTCCTAGTCGACTGAACTATATGTAGGTTCAGGATAATATCCATTCGATTGGTCAGAGAACCAGAGAAGTCTTCAATATCGTCTGGACCTAATGAAGGTCCAGGTCTTGATCTTGACTCGACATGAGCCATAAGGAATGTTCCTAGTCGACTGAACTATATGTAGGTTTAGGATAATATTTATTCGATTGGTCAGAGAACCATGGAAGTCTTCAATATCGTCTAGACCTAATGAAGGTCCAGGTCTTGATCTTGACTCGACATGAGCCATGTGGAATATTTCCAATCGACTGAACCAGTTGTAGGTTTAGGATAATCTTCATTCGACTGGTCAAAGGACTAGGGGAGTCTTCAATGTCGTCTGGACTAGATGTGGGTTTGCCTTGTCGAGTTGAATGGAAGCAGCTCAAGCATCTGTATATATGCCAGTGATCATGAACGGTTGTTAATAAATATAAATAAATATTTATACATGTCGCATGGATATGTCGATTGGGCTATAAATTGGTCATTCCAAAAGTGTCAAATGGAACAATGTGATATGATATTCCATATATGCCTGTTTTTCTGAAAAAGTGTTGTCCAAAACAAAGGATGAATTGCATTCGACAAATAATAAGTCGCGTCGACTGGACTCTTGGCGCATGCAAATTCTTTTTGACTTGTTATCTCGAATGGGACCGTTTTGCCTTATGCTAAGCCGTCGTATACAACAGTGACGTATGAGGTAATTTGATGGCTCTCCGGAGAAAAAATAATATCTTGTCACGTTCAAAGAGACTGATGCATGTCTGAAATCACAAACATGGTTAGTGGTCAAGGGGAGAACCATTATATTTGTCGTCTGGAGATAGTAGTTGTCGAACTTCTTTAGTAAGTAGATGATATGTTGTTTCTTCGTTGTTTGGGATGAGTAGAAGGAAACATATGCGGTTCCTCTAAGAAGAAATTTATTCACTTGTCACATGAAGGGTACTGATTTTCATGTGACATTCTATCCCCAAGCAAGCATAATTCTTTCAAATGTTCCCTATTGACATTTTACACTTACCTCTCTTTTTCGATTTGGGATTTAGTTGGGTTAATCGGGCCATTGAAATTTTTAGGTCTGTCTTCAATTAATATTGTAGCTGTAGCGCCAGCCACGAGGTGACTTTTAGACGGGAATTTGAAGCACCAAATTGAAAGGAGTATAAGATGGCCTTGGAGGCTCATTTTATTCATTCACTCAAACATTCACTCGTTTCGCAAGTTGGAAGAGCTCTCATGATTTTCAAGGTACTTCTCATACCCTTCTTCGTGTTCTTCAATCTCTTCAATTTTTCATAGCGTAGATTTAAGTTGTTCTTAGTCAGAATAGGCCATTTGATCTTTCAGATCGAAGTGAAATAATTCGAATTATGTTTGAGGATTATGTTAGTTTGATCTTTGGGGAGTAGAAATTTTAGAAAATTTAGTGTTTGTAGATTCGTCATTTGGAAAATGTCGAGTGAAAGTGATGATGTTGAAATAGAGAAGTATAGTGAATCCCCTTGTAGAAATAACCTCAAGATAGTCATATGGGGAAGAAGCATATTTAGATTGGTCACATGGGGATCTTAGTGAGGCTGGGATTTTGACATTAGCTGAACCACCAGTAGGAATACCAACTAAAGTGACGCCCCTTAGGACTTTAGCAGCCAGTCGAGTGACCGAAAAATTAATGAAGGAGATGAAGTTGAAATATAAGTTCCCTCAGTCTATAGAAGTTAGATTAGCACATCGACTGAGAGGATATAGTATAAAGTACCTGGGTGGATTGTGTTTTATGAGCGCTCTTTCGTTGATGGATTTAGGTTCCATATACCCAAAGTTAGTATGAGAAATGTTGAACCATTACGAGTTGGTCTCGTCCCAGTTAATGCCAAACACATGGAGGATTATTTTATCGATTGAGTGTTTGTCGTTTGAGTTGGGGATTCAATATTGGGTGAGGGACCTGCTGCATACTTATTACATGAAGGAGCATCTGAGAGAGAATGAGAGATACCACTTGTATCTTCGTCAGAAGAATGAGCCTTTGGTGTTGGGGCTTACAACGAATGATAGAGAGGATTGGCAGAAATATTACTTCTTTGTTAGAGGAGAGAGTATTTTTGGGTCGACTGGGGCTGGTCGTATTCCTAAACATTGGAATTCGTCGTGCTTTCCATATTTACATTTTTAGTTGTATGACTGAGGTTTATGTTCTTCCATTTGTAGGTCTTCAGCATAACATGACCTTTCATACTACCAGTCAGGTCATCTCAAATACGAATTTCATCCTTAGTCTACCTGATTTCAATTTTTAGAACCATGAATTTTCTGAAAGAACCAGTTTTCGATTTTTAATTGTCCACTCACTAGATCGTTCAAACGATCTAACCCCCCACTCTTAGTTTCTTATTTTACAGGTATACCCGGAGGACGAGCTCGAAATGATGGATACTGATGGCACTCACTAGAGGGTCTGAGTCCACCAGGTCAATTCAAACACCAAGTTCAATCAGAGTAAGAGTATAATCATGCATCAGATATATTGTAAGTAAATTTTGCACGTGTAAAAGTTAGAAATGTCCATGTAAAGAGCATAAGTCTAATGTTATTGAGTTATGAACTTTAAGATTCATTTTTTTGATGTTACTAATTGGGGCAATGGCCCATATGCATGAGTATATGTTTGAAATAAGAATAATAGTGTTTCTCATAGTCAGAGGCTAAGAGGGATATGACGGCCTATTCCCTTCCGGTGGCATCTCCTTGATGGGGATGCTATAATTATGGTATCAGAGCATGGTCTAAGGATTCAGTGACGGCAATAAGTAAAGTGTTGGGATCTTGTATACACAGTATGTCCGGGATACTCGTATGCGAGGCACTACCTCTCCAGTAACCAACCCTCGAGTACGTCCTCAAGTCCTATAGATATGTTAGTAAGCATTCCGAAAGCTATCTGAATTCTCTTCCTAATCAAGTAATCATAATCCTTACTCTAGTTAAGAATCATTCTGTATTTATCTTGGTTTACTTCCAGAAGATCAGAACAAGCTATAAAACTAGATAGTAAAGATCCAAGAATATATACCCAATATAGTAAAAATGGAGAAAGAGAAGCTATAAGAAAAGTAAGGAAAGATGTGCAGATGCTTAAGCAACCAGAGATAAGAAGAGATAGAGACACATAATTAAATAGATAAGAAAATGCTAGAACTTATAGTAGAAAAGAAAATAGAATAAGCCCGAGCGAGAGTGAAATATCGAGTAGGCCTAAGCGAGGTTTATTCCCTCCAAGAAAGGTTCATTTCCCTCTTAGAAGATTTCTTCAGGCCGATCCAATAGCCTTCGAATACCTCGTATAGATAGCAAGCTCCCCGAGTAACGCATGATAGCCAGAAAGATAATAAAAGCCAGAAATCAGGATTAGACGTGGGAGTTCCAATTGAAAAGAGATTCCAAAAAGGATATAGAGATTCTAGATCCCTAAACCTAGGCCCGTAAGCAAACAAATGACGGTCGTTAGGAAATATAATTAGTAGCCTCAGCCAAGAAACCCGACAGAGATACAGCCATAAGTTACCCAAATTCTCCGTTGTCCTGATGGAGCCTATCTCATACCTACCTTACATGAGTGATAGGCTCTACCACGACACATTATTGTTGGGGTATAAATGCTCGGAACTTAGGTCGCTCCGGTAAAATATTATATGTAGCGTGATGAGTTAACGCAGTCACCCAATACCGTCAATATTGTGATGGTGTACATACGAAGCTCATTAGTGCACATTGATAAGTATACACATGTAATACGTCATAATCTAATACCGTCATTATTGTGAGGATAAGAAACAGTTCAGGACCAAATTAGGAGTCACTTGAATGTGATTGACCTTGGAGGTCTGTCTAATGAATTTATAAAGTCCAAAACCGTCATTATTGTGAGGCTGGAGTAAATGTCATAGGATCCACTTCCCGTTATGAAATTTTGATAGTCAAATTTCAATTTTTTCGTTAAGAGAGATTACAAAATTACGTCCCTGACAGAAATTGGAGAGCCGTTCTGGAAGAAATGAGATTGAGATTGACCTCGTTGTGGAAGGAGGCTATTAATTCAAAAGGTACCCATTTGGCTCTCTATAAACATATTTTTCCAGTTGTATTAGGCACTTGGTCGTGTCAACTGACCTTTGGAGGGCTGTTATTTTTAAAGCCACTAACTCTTGAAGAAATTTTATGCGCAGCTGAAACTATGTCAGGTCCATTCAAATGTGCCTTCACTCAATGAAATGAGAAGCAGAAGAAAAACCAAGAGAGCTTGAAATGGCTGTAGTGTCCAGGAAGAGGAAAGCCGTGGTTGAAGTGGAGGTAGACCTAGAGAACATTATTGTGAATATTCCTTTATGGGTCGACTGCGATTTTAGACCCTTCCAGCCTCTCAAAATTCATTAAAGGGCTCTTTCTTAAAGAATATGAACACAGACTGACTGAATTGGGTCCGACAGAGATAAGCAAAAAGATCACGGGATTGAGTTATCAAGTAAGGTTTCTTAAGATCTCCCTTATTTTGTTTTATTTTAGTCGAATGGGAAATAATAAAATATTTTTCCAGGCTATGGAATGTCGCCTCTTCATTCAAGAATATGTCGATTCGAACCAAAGGCAAATGAGAGAGTTGGAGAAGTCCAACATGGCACCGAGAAATGAGAATTCTGAGTTGAAGGGTGGACTTGAAGCTTCAAAAATAAAGGCGAGAAGGGTTGAAGAGGTGGAGAATGAGCTGAAGGTGACCCAAGCGACGTTAAAAGTGGATAGGGAAGTGTTTGGGGCCAAAATTGAAGCTTACAATGAGAGTTTGGATAATTTGAGGAAAAAAATGCCAGTTGATTGAGCAGCTCGAGGTGATTGCTTTTGAATCGATGATGAAATAGAGGAGCAATCTTATGAAAGAGTATCTTGCTGGAGAGCATGTCGCATGGAAACCAGAGAAATGCATCAAGTTATAATAGCATGATCT
>SKCR01021081.1:0-72371 GCA_019454045.1 Zanthoxylum bungeanum | reverse complement strand
AAAACTAGTAAATGTCGAACAATATGGGCTCAAAGCTTGAAGAATTTTGTCGTTCCTCGCATCGCCTCAACCGATCGTTGTAAGTATGATTCCGCCATACTTTTACGAGTATTCACATGTTGTTTCATTGCTTAAAATGATCCTTGGGACCTAATAGAAACCCAACAGACCAATCACTTGAGACATCACCATATGACACAAACAATTATCACAACAACAATAACAACATGAATCTCGGCTTAATACATCACCATATCATGAATTTTATGTTTGAGTATACCTTACACTAATGAAATGACCAAATCCAAACCCTAGGTTTTGATTCAACTCAAACTATGCACAAATCATGAAATTATACACCAAATTAAGCATGATTAACACTTTAATTAACCAAAATCATGAAAAATTGACATGGGTCATTGTAGACACTGCATTTTTATGCATAGTCTGATGATAAGTCTCTTACGGTGACACCCTCTGAAAATTGGAAAATTATTATGATGAATATCAGGAAGGAAAGAAACTCCAAGGAACACAGCCAAAATCCAACTGGAAATCACTTATGTCTGACCTACATTCTCTCAAAAACATAACATCTGGCATGACTTGACATGAAAACCCTACATCTGTCGGACATAACACATCTGTCAGTGTACGAGCAGTAGTCAGTTACTGAAGTTAAGAAACCTGATTATATTCAGCCGAACATATATTTCAAATCTAATAGCTGGCCGGATATGTATCGAGCTGGAAATAATTATGAACATCTTTAGTTACTAATATCATGTACATGACTATGTCCGACCGAATGTATATCTCAAAATATATATCTGGTCGGAAATATCTCGAGTTGTAACTAACACAGCAGATTGGCAATCATCGGAGAATGAGAAGGGTTATGTCATTTCCTTCCATTCTCAACCCCTCTCATTTTCTATAAAAAGAGGGTTCCACCTTCTTAAACAGAAGCTGCCTAAGAAAATTCTGCCAAAAATTTGAGAAGAGAAAAAATTCCCTTTGATAATTGGATTTTATTCTTTTCCAGCAAGAATCCAAGTAGAAACCCGGCTTTTAGAAGTGTTCTTGAGCTCCCGACATCTAGAGGTAAGACCTGAGGGAACCTTCTTTCACTTTCATATTTTGGAGTTTCTGTATTAACATAGTATCTCCAGCCAGACGTACACACGTCCGGTCGGACAATAAATACCTATGACTAATTGATAACAATATCAGACAACATCACTGATTTAATATTTCACTCCTTCATGTTTGCTTTCAGTTTATCATTGAATAATAATATGCATGTAATTGTTTACTCCATTGTTTAGTTTATTATTATGCATGTTCTTCCTTTTGCTTATATGTATGTTTCTGTTTATTTTTTGATCCGCGATGGATATCTGGACGGACTCATCATACATCAAGCCAGACATTGATGAACATATCCGGACCTTAAGTACCTCAAAAATTTTTATCTGGCCTGGCTTCTTTACTTATTGTTTATTACATTGCATGATGTGCTTTTCCATTATAGTTATCATATAATATTTGAGGTTATGCTTATTGTAGTGTTGTTTATTGTTGAACCCGTTAAGTTTATGTAGTTTATGTAGTATATTTGGCTAGACTCCTATAAGTCAGGCCGGACATTACTATCATAATATATATCCAGCCTACAATAAACTATATCCGGCCAGGCCGATGAAATGCATGCTCCGATTTATTTTATCACTATTTTATCAATGTTGTAATAATTTATTGATATTTACTCTGCTTATTTTTATAATTCATGTTTGTGTATTATATGCCTTTAAACTGCTTTTGCGTGTTCTTGTATTATAAGATATAGGGATACCTCATTTGAGCGTAAATATTATACTGGCATCAATAAGGGATTGTTCCGAACCTACACGGGTTTAAGGTTTGAGGGGTGTAGTTCATTCTTAAAATCATTCCCGGTGTCTCATACAGTATGGTAACTCCTATATTCTCCAATTAGTCCCCCACAGGATTATTCGTACTCTCTATGAGTTGTGAACCCAACAGTATAGTGGTCGCCGACGTCATAGGCATAGCGGTAAACCCTGTTTCTCTCATACAGTCATGCTTGGGTTTCTATAGTTTAAAGCTTAATCTTGATAAATCGTGTTGAGATGCAAAAAAAATGCTAAAATAGAGAAAAAGAAATTAACTTGCTTCAATTAGCATTTGAAGATTGTAAATATTGTATTTTTACGCATTACCCAATGATGAGTCTCGTATAAAGCACTATTCAAAAGTATGGAAAGTTATGAGGTTGAATGCCAGGAAATGAGAACTCCAAAGAATTTAGAAAATAACTGAAACCCAGGCCGGACACCACATATGTCCGACTAGACTTCTTTCAGACCATAATATTTGGTCAGCCATATCCTAAGAACCCTAAATCCGACCGGATAAATTACAATTGTCATTGAGTGAGCAGATTTTCAATCGTTGAAGTCACATGATCTGATTATGTTCGACCAGACAAAAATTGAAATTAAATGTCCGGCCGGATGTGAGTCGAGATGTCAACGCATGTGCAAATTTCAAATAACTGGAATTACATACTGATTAATGTCTAGCCGGACTCATATCTCAAAATATACATCATGCTGGATATATATCGATATGTAACTGAAGCAACAGATTGGAAATCACTCCAGACAAGGAAGAGACATGGGGGATTGTGTCTTTCTCCTTTTTTTTTTCTTAAACCCATATGACATAATAAAAATGGGGCTTGCCTATTGAATTGGACAACTTTGAATCTCTCTACTGCTGACCAAAAAATCCTGAATCAATATCTAGTTAACCCAACCAAAACTTGTAATGAGTCGCTGGAGTTCTCCTCCTAGACATGATGATAAAAAGGATGCTTCTTAAGCCAAGCTGTAATAAAGGTACGACATGAGGGCACCTTGAATTCTATTAACACATTTTTTTATTTCATGTTATAATACAGTTGTTGGGGCAGATATGAGACCCCTAGGGTCAGATCTGCACACCGTGCAGCGGAAGTAGGTCTAACCCATATATATCAAGGATTGGTGTAATTTTAAATTATTTTATAGAATATTATATTCTGTTACGAGTCCGTAGAAATAAATGAGGACCAAATCGAAGTCCGAAACTCTGGAACAAAGAAAATAAAGTTTCAGTGCTCATTGGCAATAGTTTTCGGCGTGTCGCGACGCTCAGACTTTGGAGTCATAATGCCAATCTGTGAATAGATAGCGTCGCGACGTGCAAGGTTGAGCGTCGCAAGGCTTAAACTCTGAGAGTTCAGTATCGCGATGCTGCCCTGTGTAAAATATTGGGAAAGGCATTTTTACTTTTAAATCAATTCAAAACGCTTCCAATTTTCTACAAACACTTCAATATACCTAAAAGTCTAATTTTAACATCAAAACTGTATGGGCCAAATTTGGACCAAGGTTATAATTATGTTTTCACCTAGGCGCAATAACAGTCAGAGTCCAAATTCCTTCAAATAGCTTCCAGACCAAGGTTTGACCAAATGTCTAAACCCTTTGCATCTCGCCCATATCCCAATCTCAAACAACCCACTTGCTTTCCACAAAAAAAAAATCACATTAATTCCCCAACTGTATATCTATTTTTTTCCTAAAATGACAACAATATCCAGTTCTTCATCATCGAAAGTCATGACATATAAATGTGTTATGGGTCCCACCCCCATAAATACAGGCCTCATTCTAGCTATGAAGAGATTCTTCCAAATCTATAAATAGGGGCATAATTCAGAAGCAATGAGGGATCCTAAGACAAGCTTGAGCATTATCTCCTTAAGCTTTCAAACCCTCTTACCTTAAACACTAGACCACCGCCTACACGATAGTCCATGGAGGTCAAGGTAACCTCAGAACTTGTTCTTCATTCACTTTTTACTCGCCTATTCTACTAGTTTGAGCATCGGAGTGCCTACGACGCCTACCACACTGGTAGGTAGAGGCTCCCCGCTCACTCTACCTTCATTTTACAAAATCGCAGTGCCCCATCATATAAATTATTGATTATAGACCTCAGGTGAAATCCAGCGTCTATAATTTGGTGCCCATCGTGGGGCATTAGCGATTTATAGCAAGCAGAGAATCTCTCAGTCTACGATTCTTTCAACACACCTACTAACATGACCTCGAGCAGCAAGCAAACACCAAACCCCGTGGTCGCTCAATTAGCCACTCTATAAGAACAGTTACAATCATTGTAAGAGGAAAATCTAGCCGTATGAAGCTCCAATATTAACCTTCAGAAGCAATGAAAGTAAATTTCCGCAACCTCCCAACAACGCAAAGTTACAAATCACCCCAGCAATCCTATTATTCATTCCAACCTCTTGGAAGCATTTAATAATATTGCAAGTGATGATCCGCCATCAGACGACCTTCCATAAAATCTCCAAAGAAGCCAACACATCTCTCTGACTGACCAAGCATAACAAGTTGCATCACCATGCACAAAGAAATATTGGAGTTCAGTGAGACAATTTTGTCCAGCCTATCTGGTGTCAAACTACCAGTGAGAAAAAACCGAGCCGACATGATCTCAGATACTCCTTTTTTGGGGTCCATCACTTCCATGTAACTCTCATGGAAGTTCAGCCCCCAGACATAAAACTATATAATGGATCCACGGACCCAGATTATGTGGAAAGATTGCCATCAACTCCCAATGACGTAGAAGAATAGCCATAATTCCCATATGACATTGATAGATTGCCTTCGACTCCAAACTATATTTGAGGATAGTCATTCTCTCCAAACGACATCGATGAATCTTCATCTCCTTCATACGACATGATATGATTGTCATCTCCTTTAGATGACATTGATGGAATGTCATATACTTCAGACTACATGGAAGGATTGTTATCTCTTCCAAACGACATGAAATAATATTCATCTTCTCCAGTCGACATGGAATGATTGTCATCTATTCTCCATACGACATGTATGGAATGCCATCAACTCCAGAAAATATAGGAAGTCATTCATTGAGTAAAATCTATCGAACTTTTATGGACCTCCATCAGGTCCAATCGACCAAAGTCTCTTTGACCTCTATCGGGTCGAGTTGAACGAAGCCTTATGACCTTCATAGGGTTAGGTAGAGTGAAAAAACCTAAGGAAATTCATCCGATCAGGTAGAGTGAAGTATCCCCAGCACCTTCATCAGGTCGTGTAGAATGAAAAACCCTGATGACCTCCATCAGGTCCAGTCGACCGAAGTCTCTTTGGCCTCTATCGGGTCGAGTCGACCGAAGCCTCATGACCTTCATCAGGTCAGGTATAATGAAGAACCCCAAGGACCATTATCAAATCCGGGTGAACAAAGTCTATTGGACCTCTATCAGGTCCACATAAGCTTCTGACCTCCATCAGGTCGGGTAGAGTGAAGAGCCCAGAGGACCTCCATCAGGTCAGGTTGAGTGAAGAACCCCGATGACCTTTTTCATGTCGGGTAGAGTAAAGAACGCCGACGAATTCCATCAGATTTGGTCGATCGAAGCCTCATGACCTTGATCAGGTCAGGTGAGTGAAGAACCCCGAGGACCTCCATCAGGTCCTGGCGACCAAAGTCTCATGAACCCTCATCAAGTCTAGTGGAGTGAAGAATCCTTTAGAACCTTCATTAGGTCCAGTGGATCGGGGACACGAAGAATATATGCTTGAAGATGAAATGTCAACCTATTGGATCAACCGAAAATAATCTTATTCGACAAGGCATATTTTTTATTACAAACGTATCGCCATATAGCCCACTCAACAAAGCACACTCCTTGTAATAAAGCCATCAATTGGCTTACTCGACGAAGCCTCCAAACAACAGGTATGATTGTTCTACCTTCGCCACTAACCATTTTTGCAATTTCAACTATGCAGTGGTCCCATTTGACACGACAAGACCTTATTCTAACTCTAGACAAATATCAAATGACCTAGATGACTCTATCCCAGACGGCACATATAAAAGCTTGGCTTTAGTCAAAAGATCATATTCGACACGACAAGTGAAAGACAACTGAATTCATCTATGTCTAGAGTCCATTCGACAAAACTCGTTCTTTGCCCAATGAATTTCATTTTTTGCTCCAAACGATATTGTTTCACAAGCATATATGCGATATCATATCGTATTGTTCCATCCGACACATTTGGAATGATCAATATCTAGTCGACGGATCCAACAACTAGCTCATTTGATGAAACCACCATACGATAAGTTTTACTATATGGAGCCATTGAGCTATATGACCCCAACTCCAATGATACATTCAAAGTTAACAGCCAACATGTCAAGCACTATTGGGGAGAATCCATCAAGCGTCAAAAAGACAGTCTCACACTTGCTGATCCAACCTAATATTCGGGCAGTCATGACTAGCTGACAACGTTAAACTTAGCGCTAATAGAGAGGCAACCCATGCAATTTATGTATATATTGAGATTTTGTGTGTTTTATTTTTGTAGGAAAAATCACAGACATGATGGAAGATGTTCTCGTAAAACTTCACAAGTATTTTCCTTCTCTCCCTCAAAACTCTCTAATGAAAGTCCGATTGGCGGGTGAGTCATCTAACTCTTTTATTTATTTATGCCTGGTTTAGGAAAAAGCACATATGCTAAGAAAAGAAGAGCTAAACGATTAGGTGTTTGCTATAAATGTGCACGTTGTACGTGCAATACTCTTTGTCGTTCCTTAGGAATGATGTCTGATAACCGCGAAGATAAAATAAAATTCAATAAGGATGGCATGAGTAAGGAGTCTTTAGATGACATATCATTGACTTTTGAGATGTATCCCAGTGGATATGTGCATTACACGATACGCAATTTACATACATATTTTTGAAGAGAAAGATAACAATTAAGTCTCAGGAATCTGACTTTAAAAGACTTGTTTGCCAATTTATAAGAAAAATGGATGGGAAGCTTGTCTTTGACACATATATGTCATTCAAGCCGTTACTACCTGTACATAATTTTGATTTCTTTGTCTTTAACAAATAATTGTGATTTGTTTTGTTCTTTTCTTTTATTTTCGCTGACATGATCCAGACTTTTTGACTTTCCTGATTTAATTTACGGTTCATCTAATAATTGTCATTTGGCATGTACTAGTGCTATTATTGCCCACTTTTTTTCAGGATCTATAAATTCAGCTCGTCATTGCTCTCTTCCACACGACTTGTTGAGATGATTAACCGTGCTGATGCTTTTATTACTTTGCCAGGTAGCTTGGGCACAATGGAGGAAATTTTTACAGTGATATCCTGGGCGAACTTGAACATACATTAGAAACCAATTGGACTGTTTAATATTGATGGATTTTTTGACTTTCTGTTTGTGTTTCTTGAAGATGCCAGGAGAAATGGGTTCCTTTCAAAACCCGTAAAAGATATCCTCTTTACTGCCAGAACAACCAATGCTTTAATTGACCAACTCTTAGCCTTTGAACCATAAATTGACCCTATCATTTCCAAGATAAACTGGTCCGATATTGATCGTGGTAAGAAACGTAAGATAAATATGGATCTTAACCTTTAGTTTTCTTTTTAGATGTAGAATTCCATGCTACCCAGGTACTGTCTTCTAAAATTTTCTTCTTCTTTTTAGATATTGGGGACAATGTCTCAATTAGGTTTGGGGGAGGGGAATAGTTGACTAGTATATTATTTTTATTTTTCTTTGTGTTGTTTTTAGTCAAAAATTCAAAAAAAAATATATAAAAAACTGTGTTTTTATGTTTTAAACTTGACTAACCAAGTGGAATTGTGATTGGGATAGTTGTGTAAGGAATTTCCACTCCTGAGACGTATCTCAGCCTAATTCGTAACTAGTTAATTTTTGTTTATTTCCTTTTGAATTATTTAATTTCGTGAATTCTCCATAATATTGACCTAAATTGGAACTTCATATGCTCATTTGACAGGTATTATCAACATACATAGTAACATAGGAACATGGTTGTATGTGAAAGTTTGTAATATTCAGTGCTTTAGTTTATTGGATGAAGCATATGAAAGCGATGGAATAATAAAAAAAAATATGTGTATATAAATAATTAACCATGCTTTTACTTAGTAATCAGACGTCTTGCCTCAGTAAGCAGTGACTATTCTCGTCAAACGGTAAAGTCTGAGTTAATAATAATAAAGTTTCTACTTAGTAACCGAACGTCTTGCCTCAGTAAGCAGTAATTGTTCAAGTCAAACAGTAGAACTTTTAACATCTGAGATCCGAGTAATTAAGTCTGTAGGGGTGTTTTAACACCTAGTGCCCTAAAGCCAACTAGTTTGGGAGTCACTGGCCCAAAGCTCGCTATAAGGATTAAAGATGTTATATTAAAAAAAATCCATTGCCAAAAAAAGGTGTGAATTCTGATATAAATTTAGGACAAAAATATTACACTCTTTTCAACTACACTTATGAATATTGTGAGTACAATGATTTGATTAATACCTAGTTAGTTTTGTATATGGAGAATGATAAAGATAATCAGAGTATTTACTTATTTGGTAATTTAGAAAGAAAGAAAACAACTATAAACTTGGATAAGAATTTCACTTGTTTAGTCACTAACTTATTTTGTGTGTTTGATTGTACATTTGATTGACGTTTGTGGGTATCGTCGCTGTAAGCCCTCACGAGACTATAACTCGTCCACTAGGGACACTGACACGCTCGAAAAAATGGTCTTTTACTCCCAAATATAAGAGTGTCGAAGTAATAAAATAACCCGGTGAGTCCGGGGTCGATCCACAGAGAAGAGATTTAGCAAAATAGAATAATTAACAGTACGGAAAAGAAAAGTTTGATTTGTTGAAGTAGTTGGAGACTTTTAGGTTGGAATGCAATAATAGAATGAAATGCTGGAGTTAGGGGATCCACTTTTAGTCTTTTAAATATTTACAAATCTCGCTTTATTATAATTTATAAATTGCCTTTGATACATACTTAATTTATTACATGAATTAATTATGCCAATATAAAGAACCAGCCATAAAGGCAGTAATCATTTATGTCGATAATTAGTCCTACCAAGGTACTAAGTATGCCAAAAACATAAAACCGGCCATAAAGGCGGTGATACCGTTTGTCTATAACAAGTCCTATCAATGTACTTAATTATGCCAAAATCGTATAAAACTAGCCATATATGTGGTGGAAAGATAAAACCAGCCATAAAGGCGGTAGATAGATAAAACCAGCCATAAAGGCGGTAGAAAGATAAAATCGGCCATAAATACGGTCGAAAGATAAAACCAGCCATAAAGGGGGTAGAAATATAAAACCGGCCATAAAGGCGGTAGAAAGGTAAAACCAGCCATAAAGGCGGTAGAAAGATAAAACCAGTCATAAAGGCGGTAGAAAGATAAAACCAGCCACAAAGGCGGTAGAAAGATTATCAATAATTAATCTAGAATTAAATTAATTTTTAATCATTAGATTTCAATTTATTTATTATAATAGAAGCGAGTTTAATTTATGTTTCCATTATAAAAGCTTCACCCTTACCCCAACAGAAAAGAAATTAGCTACTCATTTTGTAATAAAACATACTCATACTTTTATTATTTAAAGAAAAAGACATTACAAAAAGCTTTAAGTAAATAAATAAACACGACTCTCACCAAGATTTACAGAGGAATCAGGAAAGAAAGTATGAAAATTTCTAATGTCGGACGCTCCTATTTATAGGAAACTTGGCCACCCAGACCAGCGAATGCATGTTGTGGACACGTGTCAAAGAATGGTGAAGCCACGTTAGGGACACGTTTCAGAGAATGGTGAAGCCACGTTGGGGACACGTGTCAAGACGCAAAGGTTCCACGTGTCACGACGTGCTTGCAGAATTTACGACGTGCTTGCAGTATTTTTATTTTTCTTTTTCATGTCTGATTTGTCCCGTGGAGCTTCCGAGCAGTATTTTTCCTGACAAAAACATAAAATAACACAGTAAAAGCACTCAAATCATAACTTTAAAATATTATTTCACAAATGTGCAATTTAAGGGGATTAGTGAAACTATAAGTGAAAAATGATTAACTTATCGTCTAATAAATATGCACTTTTTAGTATTCATCACACCCCCAACCAGCTTATTACTGGTCCATAGTAATTCAAGCGGAAGAAAAATTCTTATATAAGTCAACAATTGTTTTCTTTCTTTCTGAATGATCAAATAAATGATTTCTCCTGTACTTTTTTTTACAATTCTTCCATGTACTCATAAAACAAGGTATTAATCAATATATTGTGCCCACAATATCACAGGTATTTATTGAAAAGAGAATAATATTTTTGTCCTAACATTATATTATAGTTTACACATTGGCAGTGAAAGTTTATTTATAAACATATCTTCAATCCATGTATCGAACTTTGGGCCAGTGACTCCCAAACAGGTTGGTTTTAGAGCACTAGGTGTTAAGACACCCCTACAGGCTTAATTGCTCGAACCTCAGATAAATAGTGTCTAAAACATATCTTTAATCTGTGTATCGAACTTTGGGCCAGTGACTCCCAAACCAGTTGGTTTTAGGGCACTAGGTGTTAAGACACCCCTACGGGCTTAATTGCTCGGACCTCAGATAAATAGTGTCTAAAATATATCTTCAATCCATGTATCGAACTTTGGGCCAGTGACTCCCAAACCAGTTGGTTTTAGGGCACTAGGTGTTAAGACACCCCTACGGGCTTAATTTCTCGGATCTCATATAAAGAGTGTTTGATTTTCTTAAGCTTTCTTTTTAACCCTTGTAACGAGCTTTGGGCCAATAATTCCCAGACCAGTTGGCCTTAGGGTACTAAGTGTTAAAACACCCATTCGGACTTAATTGTTCGGGTTAGAAAGGCTACGAAATGAAATTTATTCAAACTTTTTTTTTTTTGCATAATAAAAAATTTCACTTCTTTTAGGTGTTACCTCCAACAAATTAGAGAACTGAATATTACAGAATTTTCACTTACCACCCATGGTCATATGTTACCATATTGTTGATAATATCTGCCAGACGAGCATATAAAGATCAAATTTAATCAATGTTATGGAGAATTCACAAATTTAAATGATTCAAGAAGAAAAGGAATGATAAATAACTTGTTACGAATTATATTGAGATGCGTCTCAGGAGTGAAAACTCCTTACACAGCCACCTCTGAACAACAATTCCACTTGGTTTAGAAAACAAATTTGTTGTTAGTTTGTGTGCATATATATGGATATATATTTTTACACACAAAATAACAACACATTAAAAACTAATATCAATGAAACAGACATAAACATGAAAATTATTTATTTCCTAAACTATCCTCTCCCCCCAACCAAAACGAGACATTGTCCCCAATGTTTAAAGAAAGAAAGAAAGAGTTAAGAATATATCACCTGATTATTGTGGAATTGACAGTTATAACTAAAGATCACAGATGAAGGTCCAGGTTTACTTTGTGCTTTTTGCCACGATCGTTACCAGACCAGTTCAAACTTGGAAAGAATAGGGTCGATTTTTAGTTCATAAGCTAAGAGTTGGTCAATTAAATCATCAGATGTTCATGCAGTTAGGAAGATATCTCTTACCGGTTTTGAAATAAACCCATTCCTTTTGGCATCTTCAAGAAATACAAAAAGAAAATAAAAAAATCCATTAACATTAATAAGCCCAATAGGTTTTTGGTGAATATTCAAGTTTGACCATGACGCAACATTGAATATTTCTTCCAACGTTCCGAGCCCACCTGGTAGAACAATGAAAGCATCAGCATGATTGATCAATTCAGTGAGTCTTTCAGACATACCTGGGACAATACATTCTTCTCCATTTGATTTTCCGATGATGTGGCTTTCTGTTAAAGGTTTTGGGATGGTCCCCAAAACTTGACTTCCACCTTCTTGTACAGCTTTTGAAATACACCCCATCAATCCAAGATTGCCACCGCCATATACTAAGTGCATATTTCTGTTCACCATAACTCTACCCAATTCTCTTGCTCCCTCAACAAATTCTTGTTTAGTTCCGGAGGTAGTTCCATAAAATACACAGATATTAGTGAATCGTCGTTTTGAAGTTGTCTCCATTTGTGCTACCTCTCTTAACTAGATGTGTTGAGGAAATGGAGATGACGAGCTGAATTTATAGATCCTAAAAAGGGTGAGTGAGAAATGCACTAATATCTGCAAAATGACAACTATCAGAAAAACGATCGTGAACAAAAAAGTTAGATACTGTCGGTAAAAAGTAAAGGAAAACAGTAATTTAAAGTAAATAAAATCAATTCAATAATATGTACTAGTAGTTGTAATTGTGGCTCACATATTCCTCTAGTTTTACGTCCAGTAACGGCTTGAACGCCTGCTATGGGTCGGGGATAGGCTTCCCATCCAATTTTCTTATAAATTGACAAACAAGGTCTTTTAAAGATATGGATATGAATATTTCGTGACCTGTACGGATGTGGCATCGCGTATGGTTCTGTGTTTCTTTTGAAACACAAATCGGAAACTTTCATAATTTTGACACGAAATAGACAAACAGATCGGCTAAAGTATGAAACTGTCACGGTAAGACCGTAATGAAAATACTTAAGCAATAAGTTTCTAGTATACTTGAAAGAGTATAATATTCTTTTCAAATGAGGACTCCTCTCGGAACACGTCAGTTTGACGGTGTGTCCGAACGAATTAACCGAATTTTGTTAGACATGATAAGGTTAATCACGAGTCGCTCTAAGCTACTATTTCCTTCAACGGACAAGCTTTAAACAGTGTAAGAACTTATTTTGAATAAGGTTCCATAATAATCTGTTTGACAGATATCATATTAGATATGAACAGGAAAGAAACCGAGTTTCACATTTCTATAAATTTGGGTATGCTAGGCATACGTTTGGATGATATCAAACAAGAACCCAAATATGATAAGTGCCAATTGTAGGTCATCCTAGGGATACCATAAGTATTGTACTTATACACCTCACAAGAGAACAATTAGATTGTTGCTCACCATGCGGTTTTCCTAATAGGAATACCGATATGCAGTGGTAAATGGGAGGATAGTATAACTCGATGAAAATCGGAGTAATACTGTTCAAAGCACCGAATCTTAATGGAACATAAATAGTTCGTCAAGGATGAAACTATACCATTACTCTTCGAATACACAAGAACCGCGTAGGTCGGATAGAGTCAGAAAACAACCTGGGGTATGGGTTTCTGATCTCGCCTCATAAAGATGTCTATCTTATTGAAGAATACCAACTGACTACGTATGAGGAAGTGATACAAGGTATCAACTCCCTAATTATAGCAAAGTGCCATGAATCCGAATTGGATTCCATGTATATCAACTATGTTTGGATACTAGTTGATGTACGGCAAGGCATTGTGCCTATTGGTACTATAAGTCTTCAAGGAAGACATACATGGATGGCAACATACCAACGTACTAAGCTAGGCTTGTAGCGAAAAGGTAGAGTTATCAACATTGTGTTGATTGCGACGAAACCTTTTACATGTTACCACGGTAAATCCGTTTGGATAATGCTTGCTGATGCTGCATGTTTCATTCATGAAATGTGGCAGCTTAATGCCAAAACCGCTTTCCTTAACGGAAACCTTTCGGAGGATGTTTACAATATCCTGTCGGTTTTGTCGAACCATAACAAGCAAACTAGGTTTGTAGGTTATTCGATCCATAGATGGATTGAAGCAAGCATTAAGTGCTTAGAATTATCGTTTTGATGTAATCATAATGGTGTATGATTTAATTCAAAAACGAAAATAATTCTTGTGTATATAAGGAGGTTAGTGGGAACGCACTAACAGTGAATGTCCTGAATGATGATGATATATCATTTCTTGGAAATGATATTCCCATAAAATAATCGGTGAAAGCTTCGCTTTCATGATAACGACTATGAGTCGTAACAACGGTACAATAAAAATGTAGAAAAATGGTACAGTGAACTGGAATCTTCCAAGCAAGATAATGTTACCGAATAAACAACAAATACGGATTATTGCTGCAGCTGAGGCAACAATAGAAGTCTTCTGGGGTCGATAATATCTAATTGGATTAGATATAGTTCTGTTAGCAGCTGAGCTAGGCGTCAGCACAGGCTAAAGAATTAATGGTCTTATCAACGATCCAGATACATATTTAGATATTCATCTGATTCGTTCAGATCATACATCGTGGCGATGTGATGATCGAATAAATTGCATCAAGAAGATAATCATGCAAATCCGCTGACGAAAGCTTTTCTCAGCAGTTTGAGCCAACCGTACATAGTTCAGGTGTTAGACACTCCAGTGACTGGCTATAGGCCAAGTGGGAGATTGTTGGACAATTATGACCCATATCGTCACTATTTGTACAGATCACGGTGTTGTTGTACAAATTAACTATGTGACAAAGGAGATTGCACTCTTATCATTTGTGATTAGATCACCTAGATGCATAAATGATGAGAGGTCCCTATGATTTGTTCCTGGAACGAGAATGATATGAGACAGTATCAGTTCACGAAGGATAAATCATTAAATATCCCTAGTCAGAGTATTATCGAGATTGGACATCGATAAATACGTAAAAGACTAGTATTGCACTTGTGCACGTTGTGAGGGCACAACGGGCATAGTTCTCATATATTTAAGTATTGGATACTTATGCAAGTGCGGTAGGAGGTTGTGTTTCACCGATGGTACGGGAAACAGCTTATCTCTGGATAGACCCCGCGGAATCCCATTGGTAGTATGACTATGTGTCTATGGGAGTCTGCAATCAGGGTAGGTGTATTTGGTCTTAACCTGAGACTTGCACCGCTAATACATACGACAATCAATATACTTTAGTTGAGGTCGTCCAGGGCTTTAACCGGTTCTGTGTACGCCGATACTGGGTATATTGGGAATCGTAGTGTGTTGGGTGTGATGTCAAGACGAAAGTATCACTCCAGTCATAGTGGAGATGATGGTCACGTAGGATACGGAACTCATTCTCTTAAATGCTCGAGCTATCGGGATATTGTGACTAGGTCATGTTTATCCAATTATAGAGACTAGTTACCAGACATCTGATATGTGCTTCGTACGGGGCAGACACAATTCTAGCCCCAGGCCTTGCATGTGACTATCCGATACTGGACAGAAATACGCAATACTTCGGTATACTACGCTTGATATAGATCACATATTCCTATAAGGATATTTCCGGAGAATTGGGTAGGCATGGCGCTTTGCTAGAAGCCAACCTTGTCTTGTAAATCGGTATAAATGTAGTACGAGGTACTTACGTGTTCGGACAGTCTGACGACCGTATTTACTGCCAACATATCCGGGGATCTCATGGGTCGCTTCCCGAAGATTCACCGATGATGTATGACTCGCACTAGATTAATCTGGGATTAATTAGAAGAGAGAAAGAGAATTAATCTGGGATTAATTCGATGAGAGAGAAAATTAATCTGGGATTAATTACGGAGATACTTTATCTGGGATAAAATATCGTATTAAAGAGAGAGAACGATTAATTTGGAATTAATCGATAAAATAATATATTCGATATATTATATGAAATTGGATTTCGACGCGGAATTGAAATTCGATTTTAATTCGGGCGAACGAATTAATTTAAAATTAATTCGTTAGCGACGTGAATAGTGAATTCGCTAGGCGTTATCATTTAATTACGACGCGACGGAAAATTCGTTAATTTGGAATTAGCGAACCCGAGCCCGAGATTATTTGCGAGCGCATTCGCATTTCGAATTCGAGTGCGGCACGCAAGTCAAATCGAGCGTCAAATCGTCAGTTACATCAAGCGTCAAATCACACATCACTTTGAGTGATGTGACTTGACAACATGTCACTTTATTAAAGGTGATGTGACAATTGAGTGATTGATGTGTTAATTGAAAAGCATCTTTTGCTTTTTTCTTTTTTGACTTTACCTTTTGAAAGTAAAATGTGGTAAATGTTTTTATTAATTTTGGAAATTATAAAAACAAAATACACTTTATCTCTCTCTCTTCCCTTTTACGTTTTAGGGTTTTATGGAGCCAAAATTGGCTTCTCTCTCTCACGGTTTCAAAAACCGTTTTCTTCCTCTCCATTTGCGTTTTGACCGAACAAAGAAGAGAAGCAAAGAAGAAGTCTTGTGCTAGCACACACCATGGGTCAATACATGGTGATAGGGAAATGTTTCCATGAGCATGGAAAAGCTTGAAGCTTGGAGCTTCAATGGTCATGACAATGGCCGGTCATGGAGGAGACAAACACCACCAAAACCGAGACCGAGCAGCCCACTGTCACAGAAGCTCACTGCCGAGCTTCACAAGGAGGAAAAAACGCATCTTGTTCTTCCTAGCATCAAACCATTCAATGTGAGTATGTATTCTGCCTTATTCTTTGATGTATTCATGCGTTTTTCTTGGTTGATTTCATGATCTTGGGACCTAATTAGAAACCAACAATGGTATCTATGAGCTTTGATCAAGCATGAAAAAGTTAGGGTTAAAATTAGGTAAACTCAATTTGAGCATCAAATGGTTAAATTGTTTGATATAGTATGCTTGAATGAGGTTGAATTGATGTTGTGCATGATCAATTTCAAGAAATTTGGTTGGATCCATTTTTCCCCAAATTTTGGGCATGGCAAATTGGGTAAAATCAATTGAAGCATGATTTGGTTGAATTGATTGATTAAGTATGCTTAAATGTTGTTGAATTAATGATTGATTGGATCAATTTGAAGAAATTGTGTTTGGAACAAGTTTCCCCAATTTTTTATGTTGGCCTAAAGTGACAAATTTGGGTAAACTTGATTTTGAGCATATTTTGTGAAATTGGATGAATGAGAATGCTTAAAGTATGTTTAATTTAAGATTGATTGGATAAATTTGTTGAAATTGTGTTTGGAACAAATTTCCCCAAATTGCTTATGTTGGCCGAAAATATGAGACCCTAATATCTTGGTGAATTTTGTTTGTTTGATCATTGGATGACTTGAAACAAGTGGGTAATGTTAATTTGAAGTTCAATTGGATTGAATTTTGATTTGGAACAATTTTCCCCAAATTAAAGTAGGCTTGGCCGAATTCAATTGGATATGAAATTCATTGTGTTTTTTTGTATTTTGATTCATTGGATGAGTTTAATTGATTTGGGAAATGATGATTATGGATTCAATTTGATTGAAACCGAATCGGATTGAAAAACCCCTAATTGCCGAGACTTTAAGCATGTAAATTGGGTTTGATTTTGATAAATTGTGTTGGACACTATTTAATGTAGAAATGCATGATTAAGTATGCTAATTGATGTTTTAGAAATATTAATTGGGTGGTTAATTGTGTATTACACTTAGGTTAATTAATTATGGAATTTAGAATTTTATAAGTTAATTAATTGGGCTTGTTTTGGGAAATTGGGCCTTATATGTTGTAATTGGGCTTTTGGACTTGGTTGTACCAAGTTAAGTTTAGGCCAATTTGGTTGGATCCAATTGGGCCCAAAACCGCATCCATAAAGTCCAATTATGACTTAATGGACCTTAATTATTTAATTGGGCCTAATGGGCCAAAATTAATTTAAAGGCTTATGGGGTAACTCCCGGATTGGATTTTGGTTATTCGGTTTGACCCGAGTTGACCAAAAGTCCACGCCTTAAGAAATTAATTAAAAGCCCATTAGACTTTAATTAAATAAACATTAGATGTTTATCGGGCTTTGAGACCCGTTACGATTAAATTTGGAATTTAAATCGTAAAGGTTCGTTAATAAAAGTGTAATATTTAATTTGGAATTAAATAGTGAATTAGAATTAAATGCGTATTAAATTGGATTTAATTATGTAGTTTAATTTAATTCGAGAATTCGTACTTTGAGTACTTATTCGTAAAACGAGTTTGACTCGAGCAAAAATCAAATCGTTGTTTGAACATTGGATGATCACTAATTATCAGATTAATTAATTTGATTAGATTGATTGATAACATGCTTGTATGAATACATGGTTGCGATGCATGAATAATGTATATCGGATGGATATTAGTCGGGTGGGGCAATTTTGGAAATTGTGTAATAAATTTGATTTATTAATTGGACCTGCGTGTCCAGCCTTATCATCTCTATACTCTTTGTATTCTCTTCTCACCTATTCCCCTCAATGTAAATGAGGTTTCTTTAGAAGTGTAGTGTAACGGGTAGAAGTAAATACATGTGCTAGCTTTGGAGAGAGAAAATGAGAGATTTGATCTAGGATCAATGTAAAGTATCCATCCGCATATCATTATTATTTTATTTCATATGCGCTTTATTATGTGTTTAGAATGCATGTTTAAGGTGTATGATGATGAGACCTTAACAAAGATAATAAATTGGTAGCCAATTGCACGCGAAAAACCCTCACTTAATATCAAGTGTTTTTCCTTCCATTGAGTGATTCTTACTCAAGATCCGAGATTGGCATTGGGTTGTTGGCCAAAGTCAAGCCCTTTGTTCGTCGAAGATGTGTTTGAATCACGAAGGCTTTGTTCCATATCGGTGTCTTGTCCAAGTTGTGGTTTGTTGGCCAAAGTCAAGACCACTTCTTGTCACTCGACATTGATTACGAAGCTTTCCATGGTCAATGGGTCGCGCTTGACTGGGATCACTAGTTTGTTGTGCCAAAGCCAAGGCTTAGTTGATTCAGAGGAAAAAGGTTAGGTAATCCGCCTACTGGATCTAGGAATTGGATGGGATCCAATTGATCTTCGAGATCTACCTAGTTAATTATCATACAATTTGTTGGCCAAAGTCAAGATTGTGTGATATTTAACGGGATCCTAGCCCACTAGGAAACACGGTTTCCCGAGTACTCGATAGAGGGTTAGAGGCTCGCCGAAAAATAGTGGGAGGTAAGAATTGAATTTGCAATACTCATTCAATTACTCGCCATACGCGCTCATTCAAATTATTTCGTCGTTTCATTAAATGTTAGTTGGACTAATATTTAAATTGTTGTTTTAATTAACAGTTGGACTGTATTATAGTTGATTATATATAATTGGATTATATTAATCAATATATTTGAATTAATTAATTTCAGTTTACAGTTGATTTTATAATTGGATTATAGTAATCAATGTAATTGAGGTTAATTGATTTAGATTATATTTGATTATATAGTTGGACTATTATAATCATTATAATAAATAGTACTACAAATCGTTGATTAAATAGTTGGACTATTAGAATCAAGATAAAATTGAAAGATGGACATTTAAAATATAATCTTGGATGATAATATTTAAAATGGTTTAATTTTCAAATTGGGAATTATTTCAGGATGGTCCTGGAAAAATAACAAGTTACTTTATTTGATAAAATAACATATTATGCCTAAGCCTGGAGTTAAGCAAATAATTGGAACATGATATTTGGAATATTCATGTAATGATAATTATAATGCTTAATCCATTATACTTGTCATATAGACTCCTTAATTTCTGAATCAGAACCAAGGATTAGATCCTTAAAGTATGATAAAGAAATTGAAGGATTTTCATAAATCTATACTTAGATTTTAGAAGGCTTTGACTTCAAAAATGTTTGTCATAAATATGTTCACAACTAGTATTAAAATTAGATTTTAGATACTTAGTGTGGTACATGAATATGTAATGATGTTCAGAATCTGCTATGAGCAGGATATTGAATTCTATTGAGATTTATCTGCGAATTGGAAACGAGACGAAAGTCGCTGTTTTAACCGTAGATACCTGAATTTAGGAACTACCTTCGGGTTAGTACTTAAATTAAGGAACTATTATAATGTAACTAGTTTGACTAGATACATTATCTCTATATCAGTGTTTAACCCGCTGCGGGTGAACCTTTATATTCTAGAATACTAAAGTGTTTTATTGTATAAAGATGATATTGAGATAAACACATTAGATGTGGATAACAGAATTTGTATTTTGAATATAAATATTTCAAATATATAACATGACAAATAAATAGCTCAAACTGATTTGATCAGTTAAGAAACTTAATTCTGGCATAGTTGTCAGGGACACTACTAAACAAGAATCGTATATCCGCACTTTTAAAAAGCGGGTACCAGGACTGATTTGATTCCATTCAAATAAAGTCTACGAATCTAGTCTATTTGGGCAAAGTGCCTAAAACACTATTTACTTGGTAAAAGTGTAAATGCCACCGATCTGTTAGCCCTACTTCATAGTGAAGCAAGTAGGCCCATGTCTAGCTAGGCTAGATATGGATATGAATATTTCGTGACCTGTACGGATGTGGCATCGCGTATGGTTCTGTGTTTCTTTTGAAACACAAATCGGAAACTTTCATAGTTTCGACACGAAATAGACAAACAGATCGGCTAAAGTATGAAACCGTAACGGTAAGACCGTAATGAAAATACTTAAGCAATAAGTTTCTAGTATACTTGAAAGAGTATAATATTCTTTTCAAATGAGGACTCCTCTCGGAACACGTCAGTTTGACGGTGTGTCCGAACGGATTAACCGAATTTTGTTAGACATGATAAGGTTAATCACGAGTCGCTCTGAGCTACCATTTCCTTTAACGGACAAGCTTTAAACAGTGCAAGAACTTATTTTGAATAAGGTTCCATAATAATCTGTTTGACAGATATCATATTAGATATGAACAGGAAAGAAACCGAGTTTCACATTTCTATAAATTTGGGTATGCGAGGCATACGTTTGGATGATATCAAACAAGAACCCAAATATGATAAGTGCCAATTGTAGGTCATCCTAGGGATACCATAAGTATTGTACTTATACACCTCACAAGAGAACAATTAGATTGTTGCTCACCATGCGGTTTTCCTAAGAGGAATACCGATATGCAGTGGTAAGTGGGAGGATAGTATAACTCGATGAAAATCGGAGTAATACTGTTCAAAGCACCGAATCTTAATGGAACATAAATAGTTCATCAAGGATGAAACTATACCATTACTCTTCGAATACACAAGAACCGCGTAGGTCGGATAGAGTCAGAAAACAACCTGGGTATGAGTTTCTGATCTCGCCTCATAAAGATGTCTATCTTATTGAGGAATACCAACTGACTACGTATGAGGAAGTGATACAAGGTATCAACTCCCTAATTATGGCAAAGTGCCATGAATCCGAATTGGATTCCATGTATATCAACTATGTTTGGATACTAGTTGATGTACGGCAAGGCATTGTGCCTATTGGTACTATAAGTCTTCAAGGAAGACATACATGGATGGCAACATACCAACGTACTAAGCTAGGCTTGTAGCGAAAATGTAGAGTTATTAACATTGTGTTGATTGCGACGAAACCTTTTACCTGTTGCCATGGTAAATCCGTTTGGATAATGCTTGCTGATGCTGCATGTTTCATTCATGAAATGTGGCAGCTTAATGCCAAAACCGCTTTCCTTAACGGAAACCTTTCGGAGGATGTTTACAATATCCTGTCGGTTTTGTCGAACCATAACAAGCAAACTAGGTTTGTAGGTTATTCGATCCATAGATGGATTGAAGCAAGCATTGAGTGCTTAGAATTATCGTTTTGATGTAATCATAATGGTGTATGATTTAATTCAAAAACGAAAATAATTCTTGTGTATATAAGGAGGTTAGTGGGAGCGCATTGACAGTGAATGTCCTGAATGATGATGATATATCATTTCTTGGAAATGATATTCCCATAAAATAATTGGTGAAAGCTTCGCTTTCATGATAACGACTATGAGTCGTAACAACAGTACAATAAAAACGTAGAAAAACGGTACAGTGAACTGGAATCTTCCAAGCAAGATACTGTTACTGAATAAACAACAAATACGGATTATTGCTGCAGCTGAGGCAGCAATAGAAGTCTTCTGGGGTCGATAATATCTAATTGGATTAGATATAGTTCTGTTAGCAGCTGAGCTAGGCGTCAGCACAGGCTAAAGAATTAATGGTCTCATCAACGATCCAGATACATATTTAGATATTCATCTGATTCGTTCAGATCATACATCGTGGCGATGTGATGATCGAATAAATCGCATCAAGATGATAATCATGCAAATCCGCTGACGAAAGCTTTTCTCAGCAGTTTGAGCCAACCGTACATAGTTGAGGTGTTAGACACTCCAGTGACTGGCTATAGGCCAAGTGGGAGATTGTTGGACAATTATGACCCATATCGTCACTATTTGTACAGATCACGGTGTTGTTGTACAAATTAACTATGTGACAAAGGAGATTGCACTCTTATCATTTGTGATTAGATCACCTAGATGTATAAATGATGAGAGGTCCTTATGATTTGTTCCTGGACCGAGAATGATATGAGACAGTATCAGTTCACGAAGGATAAATCATTAAATATCCCTAGTCAGAGTATTATCAAGATTGGACATCGATAAATACGTAAAAGACTAGTATTGCACTTGTGCACGTTGTGAGGGCACAACGGGCATAGTTCTCATATATTTAAGTATTGGATACTTATGCAAGTGCGGTAGGAGGTTGTGTTTCACCGATGGTACGGGAAACAGCTTATCTCTGGATAGACCCCGCGGAATCCCATTGGTAGTATGACTATGTGTCTATGGGAGTCTGCAATCAGGGTAGGTGTATTTGGTCTTAACCTGAGACTTGCACCGCTAATACATACGACAATCAATATACTTTAGTTGAGGTCGTCCAGGGCTTTAACCGATTCTGTGTACGCGGCGATACTGGGTATATTGGGGAATCGTAGTGGTTGAGTGTGATGTCAAGACGGAAGTATCACTCTCCAGTCATAGTGGAGATGATGGTCACGTAGGATACGGAACTCGTTCTCTTAAATGCTCGAGCTATCGGGATATTGTGACTAGGTCATGTTTATCCGATTATAGAGACTAGTTACCAGACATCCGATATGTGCTTCGTACGGGGCAGACACAATTCCACGCCCAGGCCTTGCACGTGACTATCCGATACTGGACAGAAATACGCAATACTTCGGTATACTACGCTTGATATAGATCACATATTCCTATAAGGATATTTCCCGGAGAATTGGGTAGGCATGGCGCTTTGCTAGAAGCCAACATTGTCTTGTAAATCGGTATAAACGTAACGAGGTACGAGGTCTTACGTGTTCGGACAGTCCCGCGACCGTATTTACTGCCAACATCTCGGGGATCTCTCATGGGTCGCTTCCCAAGATTCACCGATAATGTATGACTCGCACTAGATTAATCTGGGATTAATTAGAAGAGAGAAAGAGAATTAATCTGGGATTAATTCGATGAGAGAGAAAATTAATCTGGGATTAATTACGGAGATACTTTATCTGGGATAAAATATTGTATTAAAGAGAGAGAACGATTAATTTGGAATTAATCGATAAAATAATATATTCGATATATTATATGAAATTGGATTTCGACGCGGAATTGAAATTCGATTTTAATTCGGGCGAACGAATTAATTTAGAATTAATTCATTAGCGACGTGAATAGTGAATTCGCTAGGCGTAATCATTTAATTACGACGCGACGGAAAATTCGTTAATTTGGAATTAGCGAACCCGAGCTCGAGATTATTTGCGAGCGCATTCGCATTTCAAATTCGAGTGCGGCACGCAAGTCAAATCGTGCGTCAAATCGTCAGTTACATCAAGAGTCAAATCACACATCACTTTGAGTGATGTGACTTGACAACATGTCACTTTATTAAAGGTGATGTGACAATTGAGTGATTGATGTGTTAATTGAAAATCATCTTTTGCTTTTTGCTTTTTTGACTTTACCTTTTGAAAGTAAAATGTCGTAAATGTTTTTATTAATTTTGGAAATTATAAAAAAAAAACCATTTATCTCTCTCTCTTCCCTTTTACGTTTTAGGGTTTTATGGAGCCAAAATTGGCTTCTCTCTCTCACAGGTTTCAAAACCGTTTTTCTTCCTCTCCATTTTGCGTTTTGACCGAACAAAGAAGAGAAGCAAGGAAGAAGTTTTGTGCTAGCACACACCATGGGTCAATACATGGTGATAGGGAAGTGTTTCCATGAGCATGGAAAAGCTTGAAGCTTGGAGCTTCAATGGTGATGACAATGGCCGGTCATGGAGGAGACAAATACCACCAAAACCGAGCAGCTCACTGTCACAGAAGCTCACTGCCGAGCTTCACAAGGAGGAAAAAACGCATCTTGTTCTTCCTAGCATCAAACCATTCAATGTGAGTATGTATTCCGCCTTATTCCTTTGATGTATTCATGCTTTTTTTTACTTGATTTCATGATCTTGGGACCTAATTAGAAACCAACATGACTCCCAAACCAGTTGGTTTTAGGGCACTAGGTGTTAAGACACCCCTACGGGATTAATTTCTCTCGGATCTCATATAAAGAGTGTCTGATTTTCTTAAGCTTTCTTTTTAACCCTTGTAACGAGCTTTGGGCCAGTAATTCCCAGACCAGTTGGCCTTAGGGTACTAAGTGTTAAAACACCCATTCGGACTTAATTTTTCGGGTTAGAAAGGCTACGAAATGAAATTTATTCAAACTTTTTTTTTTTGCATAATAAAAAATTTCACTGCTTTTAGGTGTTACCTCCAACAAATAGAGAACTGAATATTACAGAATTTTCGCTTACCACCCATGGTCATATGTTACCATATTGTTGATAATATCTGCCAGACGAGCATATAAAGATCAAATTTAATCAATGTTATGGAGAATTCACGAATTTAAATGATTCAAGAAGAAAGGAATGATAAATAACTTGTTACGAATTATATTGAGATGCGTCTCATGAGTGAAAACTCATTACACAGCCACCTCTGAACAACAATTCCACTTGGTTTAGAAAACAAATTTGTTGTTAGTTTGTGTGCATATATATGGATATATATTTTTACACACAAAATAACAACACATTAAAAACTAATATCAATGAAACAGACATAAACATGAAAATTATTTATTTCCTAAACTATCCTCTCCCCCCAACCAAAACGAGACATTGTCTCCAATGTTTAAAGAAAGAAAGAAAGAGTTTAGAATATATCACCTGATTATTGTGGAATTGACAGTTATAACTAAAGATCACAGATGAAGGTCCATGTTTACTTTGTGCTTTTTGCCACGATCGTTACCAGATCAGTTCAAACTTGGAAAGAATAGGGTCGATTTTTAGTTCATAAGCTAAGAGTTGGTCAATTAAATCATCAGATGTTCATGCAGTTTGGAAGATATCTCTTACCGGTTTTGAAATAAACCCATTCCTTTTGGCATCTTAAAGAAATACAAAAAGAAAATAAAAAAATCCATTAACATTAATAAGCCCAATAGGTTTTTGGTGAATATTCAAGTTTGACCATGACGCAACATTGAATATTTCTTCCAACATTCCGAGCCCACCTGGTAGAACAATGAAAGCATCAGCATGATTGATCAATTCAGTGAGTCTTTCAGACATACCTGGGACAATACATTCTTCTCCATTTGATTTTCCGATGATGTGGCTTTCTGTTAAATGTTTTGGGATGGTCCCCAAAACTTGACTTCCACCTTCTTGTACAGCTTTTGAAATACACCCCATCAATCCAAGATTGCCACCGCCATATACTAAGTGCATATTTCTGTTCACCATAACTCTACCCAATTCTCTTGCTCCCTCAACAAATTCTTGTTTAGTTCCGGAGCTAGTTCCACAAAATACACAGATATTAGTGAATCGTCGTTTTGAAGTTGTCTCCATTTGTGCTACCTCTCTTAACTAGATGTGTTGAGGAAATGGAGATGATGAGCTGAATTTATAGATCCTAAAAAGGGTGAGTGAGAAATGCACTAATATCTGCAAAATGACAACTATCAGAAAATAGATCGTGAACAAAAAAGTTAGATACTGTCGGTAAAAAGTAAAGGAAAACAATAATTTAAAGTAAAGAAAATCAATGCAATAATATGTACTAGTAGTTGTAATTATGGCTCACATATTCCTCTGGTTTTACGTCCAGTAACGGCTTGAACGCCCTCTATGGGTCGGGGATAGGCTTCCCATCCAATTTTCTTATAAATTGACAAACAAGGTCTTTTAAAGAATGATTCCCGAGACTGTATGGTTGTCTTTATTTATGAAATTGTGTGCGTAATCTGAGAATTTCACGATGAACATATCCACTAGGATGCATCTCAAGAGTCAATGATATATCATCAAAAGGCTCCTTACTCAATCCATCCCTAATGAATTGTATTTTATCCTCACGATTATCGGGCATCATTCCTAAAGAACGACAACAACCATCTTGCATTGCTTTCCCCCCAGATGTATCATATTTCAATTTTAAACCAGGTTTCATCTAACTTTTATCTACATTTCACGGTCTAGAATCAGAAAATCCTTATCAGCACCTGAGGGAATTCAAAGAGGTATGTAATTCTAACACAAACCATTGTTGGGAGAGATTTAAAGAAATATTAAATATTTGTCCACATCACGGTTTTGAAATATGGAGGCTGGTTTCATACTTCTACGAGGGTTTAACACCCCAAGGTAGACAATTAGTGGAAATGATGTCTAATGGTGAGTTTAGGGACAAAAATACCAAAGATGCACTAGATTACCTAGAACACATAGCAGAGAATGCACAACAATGGGACACAGTTGGCAGTTATGAGTCGTTTGTAAAACCATAGTCATCAGGTCGATGTATGTTTAACCTTAAGGAAGACCATGACCTTTCTGCTAAATATGCATCTCTAGCTAAAAAAGTCGAGGCATTAGAAACGAGGAAGAGTGATCATGTCAAGTCAATTCAAGAAGTCACATGTCAAATCTGTAATTCAAATGAACATGTCACACAAGTTTGCCCAACCTTGCCAGCCATGCAAGAATGTCTTCATGACCAAGTCAATTCCATAAACACCTTCAAGAGACCAAATCCAAACCCATACTCCCAAACCTACTATTCTGGTTGGAGAAACCATCCAAACTTCATTTGAAGGAATGATAACCAAGTACAACCATCGCAACAACCTCCAGGTACACAAGAATTTCTAGAACTCCTAGAATTATGCACCATATGTCCCACCGCCTAGGAAAACCCTTGAGGATAACTTGCATGAATTCATTGAGAAACATGAAGCCATCAATAACCAAAATATGCAAACATTAATTGATCTGAAAGATATTATTTCCAAAATCACATCTGCATTGACCATTCATTAGAAAGGAAAGTTTCCTACACAACCACAGCCAAACCCCAAGAGTCATCAAAACTCTCACGAGGATAGTTTTGGTAGTCAATACATAGGCTAAGTCAAATATGTTATTACTCTTCGCACTGGTAAGGTCATCCACATACCTATTCTTGAACTTCACGAAATTGAAAATAAATCAGATTCAGAGAGTAAGAAAAAGGTTGATAAACCATTACCTATCGTTGATGATAACGATTTGTCACGTGCACCTCTATTTCCTCAAGGATTAAAAATAAAGAAATTGAACCATTCCCTAGAGATATATGAAATAATCAAACATTTAATGATCAATATTCCTTTATTAGATGTCATCCAACATATACAATCTTATGCCAAACTTCTGAAAGACTTGTGCACCGTTAAAAGAAAATATCGGGTAAGAAATAAAGTTTTCCTAGCTGAATAGGTAAGTTTCATCCTCTCAATCAATAATGCATCGAAAAATAAAGACCTTGGTTGTCCAACTATTTCATGTATTATTGGAAATAAAAAAAATTTTGAATATGTTTTGCTTGATCTTGGAGCCAATGTCAATTTGATTCCATTTTTGATTTACCAACAACTTAATATTGGCGAGTTAAAACCAACCTCAACTACTCTCTTACTTGCCGATAGATCAGTTAAGGTACCGAAAGGAATTGTGGAAGATGTGTTATTACAAGTCGATAAATTCGTATATCCTGTGGATTTTATTTTCTTGGAAAGATAACATGTAGCGGACAGTTATAAGCCAATTCCTATAATACTTGGTAACCTATTTTTAACAACAGCTAGTGCTTTAATTAATTACAAGAATGTAATCATGAATTTATCCTTTGGAAATATGACGCTGGAGCTTAATGTTCTTAACATGTGCAAACAATCATACAATGAGGACAATGAAAACGAGAGCATGGAACTAATTGAACCAATTTTGGAGGAACATATTCAGGGGAGTCTATCTGACCTTATGGAAATTTATACAGCTAATTTAATTGAATCAATTACACAACGATTCAGATATTTCTAATGATTTTTCTTTACTTGATTCTACATAGGTCCTGGAATACGATGGAGAGAAATAAAATTTTGAGGAACTAGGAATACTGGAAGAAGAAAAACGTGAGGAAGTACCCAAATTGGAATTAAAGACTTTGCTAGAAGTATTGAAGTATATATTTTTTGGAGATGAACAAACTTACCCTGTGGTGATTTCTTCTTCTCTCACAAGTGATAAAGAAGGTAAGTTGTTAAATGTGTTGAGAGAACATATTTGGCAATTGAATGGACTTTAAAAGACATTAATCTTTTGATCTGCACACATAAAATATATTTACAAGATAATGCTAGGACATATCATCAGTCCCAAAGAAGGTCAAACCCTCGCATGAAAGAAATAGTAAAAACAGAAGTCCTTAAACTTATTGATGTAGGCATTTTCTATCCTATCTCCGATAGTAAGTGGGTAAGTCATACACAAGTTGTGCCTAAAAAGTCTGAAATAACTATCGTAAGGAATGATAAAGGAGAATCAATTCCAACCTGAGTCCATCTAGTTGGCGTATGTGCATTGATTATCGAAAACTAAATGACACCACTAGAAAAGATCATTTTCCTTTACCATTTCTTGACCAAATTTTAGAAAGAGTAAGAAGACATATTTACTATTGCTTTCTTGATTGTCAGTCAAGTTATTATCAAATGCTCATTGTTTTAAAAAAACCAGAAAAAGAACATCTGCATTTAGGAAAATGTCATTTGGACTTTGTAATGCACCAACAACATTCCAACGATGCATGTTAAGCATATTTAATAACATGGTTGAACATTATTTAGAGGTCTTTATGGATGATATAATTATTTTTGGGAACTCATTTGATAATAGCTTGAATAATTTGGAAAATATTTTGAAAATAGTTGAATAAAAAAAGACTTGTGTTAAACTGGGAAAAATTCAATTTCATGACTAATTCAGGAATTATTTTGGGTCACGTTGTATCATCTAAAGGTATTGAGGTTGGCAAGGAAAAAATATAGGTAATCTCTAAATTGCCACCACAAAAAACAGTCAGGGAAATCCATTCTTTCTCAGGACATGAAGGATTTTATAGGAGGTTCATTAAAAACTTAAGTACCATAACCAGACCCTTGTGTAATCTCCTATTAAAAGATGCAACATTTGAATGGACAGAAGAATGTCAAAAACCATTTGAAAAGATTATCAGTCTTTTAACTTCTGCTCCTATCATGCAATCTCTTGATTGGTCTTTGCCTTTTGAGCTAATGTATGATGCCAATGATTATGCAGTTGGCACAGTATTAAGATATAGAAATGAAGGTTAGTCGTATGTAATTTATTACGCAAGTAGAACATTAAGGAGTGAACAAATGAATTATACTACCACAAAAAAGAACTACTTTTTGTAATATTTGTATTGGATAAATTTTGATCATAATTAATTGGTTTCTCAACCGTTGTTTATTCTGACCATGCTACTGTTAGATATTTGATGTCTAAACATTATGCAAAACCAATATTACTACGGTGGATTTTGTTGCTTCAAGAATTCAATCTCACAATCAAGGATAAGAAAAGAGCAGAGAATGTGGTTGTAGATCATTTATCGAGACTCACAAATGAGTTATCAATTGACATAACTCCCATCAATGACTCTTTTCTTGATGGTTTTTTATTTTCTGTAAATACAATGCCTTGGTATACTAATATTGTTAATTTTCTTGCAATAGAAAAAATACCTCCAGATTGGAGCCATCAAGACAAGAAGAAATTTTTGATCGAGTCAAAAGATTCTACTGGGACGATTTATATCTGTTCAAGTATTTCCCTGATCAAATTTTCCAACAATGCATACCAGACAAAGAGATAAGTGGTGTTATTCAGTTTTGTCATTCAGAAGCATGTGGAGGTCACTTCTCATCTAAGAAAACCGATACAAAAATCTTATAGTGTGGATTTTATTGGCCCACCATTTTTGAAGATATACATGCTTTCTGCAAAACTTGTGAAAATTATCAAAAGTTGAGATCCATTTCAAAAAGAAATATGATGCCTTTAAATCTCATCATTGTCATCGAAATCTTTGATTGTTGGGAAGTAGATTTCACGGGTCCATTCCAACCGTCTTTTCGATTTTTATATATCTTAGTTGCTGTTGATTACGTCTCAAAATAGGTTGAGACAATTCCTTATCAAAAAATGATCACAAAACTGTGATCAAATGTTTAAAAGAAAATATTTTAAGTCGATTTGGAATCCATCAGGCCATTTAAATGATGGAGGTAAACACTTTTGTAACAAGCCTTTTGATTCTTTAATGAAAAAGAATGGAATTACACATAAAATGTATACCTCCTGTCACCCTCAGACAAATGGTCAAGTTGAACTAGAAAATAGAGAAATCAAACAAATTTTGGAAAAAAAACAATCAACCCAAATCGTAAAGATTGTTCTCTTCGACTAACTGATGCACTTTGGGTATACCAAACGGCTTTCAAAATTTCTTAAGGAATGTCTCCATATCATCTAGTTTATGGAAAACCATGTCATTTGCTTGTAGAACTTGAGCATAAGGCATATTGGGCTATTAAAGCATTCAATTCAAACCTTGAAAATGTCAGTCATTAACATAAACTGAAATTAAATGAACTTGAAGAGCTAAGGAATGATTCATATGAGAATGCGAAAATTCTTAAAGCTAAAACTAAGGCCTTTCATGATAGTCGAATTTCACGAAAAATATTTGAAATTGGTAAAAAAAAAATTTCTTTATAATTCTCATCTTCATTTATTTACTAGAAAATTGAAATCGCACGCTTACTCATTTGGAGTTATTGACATTGAGAATCTTAGTGATGATGATGTATTAAAAGTAAATGGACAACGTTTGAAACTATTTTTAGAGTGTTCAAATTTTCAATAATCGCTTTTCCTTTCAAACCCAGTATACCGTGATTGATGTATTTCAAGCTGCAACTTTATTTTATTTTATTTTCTTTTGTATTTGTCTAATTCCTATTTTTTCTTGAGTTTTGGAGTAATTTTTTTTTTTTTTGTCAGAGTCTTGCACCCTAATTAAACAGCGGATAACGATACTCCGTGACTCTAAGTCAGTTTTTTAAGTTTCCTAAAATTACTGATGCTCTACAATCATGGCATGGAAGAAACTCTTTCAAAACTCAACAATTATTTTTCTTCTCTCCCCAAAAATACTCTGATGAAAATTTACAAAGCACGCATCGAAAGAATGAGGCTTCTTATGATCAATGGTATTCTTAATGATATTCGTTGGGTAATTGAAGCAAGAGTTCGCTTGACAGGTGAGTCATCTGACTCTTTAATTTCTGACATGCCTAGTTTAGGGAAAAGCACATATGCTAATAAATGAATAGCTAAATAATTAGGTATTTGTTATAAATGTGCACGTTGGACGTGCAACACTCGTTGTCGTTATTTAGGAATGGTGTCTGAAAATCGCGAAGATAAAATTCAATTCATTAAAGATGACTTGAGTAATTAGCTAAACAATTAGGTGTTTGTATTTTTTTTATAATACATCTTAACACCTAATGCCCTAAAGTAAACTGATTTGGGAGTCACTGGCCCAAAGTTCATTACAAGGGTTAAAGATGCATTATAAAAAAAAAAAAACTATTTTTGTATATAAATAATTTACCATTGCCAAAAGGTCTAAATTCTGATACAACTTTATGACAAAAATATTACACTCTTTTCAATAAGACTTGTGAATATTATGGGCACAATGAATTGATTGATATTTTATTTTATGTGTGTATGGAAGAATGGTAAAAAAATACGGGAGAATTTACTTATTTGAAAATTTAGAAAGAAATAAAACAATTACTGACTTGGATAAGAATTTTTTTTTTAAAAGTTTTCGCTTAAATTACTAGGGACTAGTAATAAGTTGGTTGGAGGGCGTGATGAATATTAAAATATGTATACTTAATAAAAGAGAAACTAATCATTTTATACTTATAATTTCATTAATCCCCTTAATTTAGCACATTTGTAAAATAATAATTAAATTTATATTTTATATATTTTTATTGTGATTTTTATTTATTATATAGGTAGAATATTTCTTTGGATGCATAACTAGAAAAATGGACGTGACATTTGGATTTTGGAGGTAAAAAACTTAAAAGGGCGTTCTAACAGTGTACGATTTCGAAAATTCCAATCTTGTATAATTTTCGTATTTTGGACATAAATTTCTACTCTGATATCGGATTGAGGCGATTCTAGTTCCAAATGAAATAAAACTCAAATATCTATAACTTTGATGTTTGCAAGAGTTTCTACTTCTGAAGGTTTCAAGGCCGAAATTGATAAAAAAAAATCCAAAGTGTGTTATATGTAATTATTAAAGACAAAAAAACAAGAAGAAAAAAGAAAGAAAAAATATATGGTTGGAAATGATACCCATCTTTCGGTGGAATTTCATTTCCCACAAATCATGTAATTTGGAATTGCAAATTGCATGATGCAAATGCTTGGAGGGTGCTGAGTCATCTAATATAAATATATGTGCTCAGCACCCTAGAAACCAGTCCGAGAGTCCATAGTTTTCTCTAAAAAATATGGAATTACAACTCTTGTGTGTTTTAATTTTTTTAAGTTTTCTTGTAATTTCTTTTTCTTTCAGCAATAAAATTATGCAAGTTTTTATTCAAATCATTAGTAGTTAATTCCATCTTGTTGGGACAAATGGTGAAACTCTAAATATGAGAATATAAATTAATTTTACTTATATTATAATATATGAATTGTAATCTCTGGACTAATATTTAATTTAAATCTGAATTAATTATTGAAAATTTAATGTACCGCCTTTATGGCTTGTTTTACTTATTTGGCATAATTGAGTACCTAACTAGACTTGTTATGTACAAATGTTATTACCATTTTTATGGCTGGTTTTATTTATCTTGCCATAATTAATTCATGAAATAAATTAACTAGATAATAATAACAATTTAAATAAGTATTTTTATATTAAATGAAAAATGGATTGATTTTCACATAGCTAAACTTTTTTTGACTCCAAGATAAGGCAGATGTTCATTTCTAATTCAAAATTGTTCTAGGCTTCTTTCAATTAATTAGAATTCAAAAGTCGCGCTAATAGATTTACAACAGCCATCTACAAGACAACAATTATACACTAGTAGAATATTTTTCATTTCAATATAAAAACACTTAAACGATTATTGATTTTAAATCTATTAATTCCCTCACACTACTTTACATAATTCCGTAATCTCCCTTAATGGAAAAATAGAAATTTGACAATCAAACTTATATTGCGGGAAGTGGATCCCATGAAATTTACTCCAACCTCACAATAATGACGGTCTTGGACTTTATAAACTCATTAGGTAGACCTCCAAGGTCAATCACATTCATGTGACTCCTAAGTTTGGTCTTGAACCGTTTCTTATCCTCATTGATGAGGCCCAGGATGTTGCCGCTCAGGATGCAGCCCATGATGGACGGACCGCCACAGTACAAGTTCCAGAAGGTCCAATCACGAGGTCTCGATCTAAGAAGATCCAGGAAACTATGCATGGATTCATACGGAAGATGGTATCTAACTATTCCCGTACTTCTACTTCATTGAGTATTGGCCTGAGGGTATTTTTCACACTCTATTTCAGTTTTATTTTTTATTATTTATTGAGTACTGTTCGCATGATTATTATGTTAAAATGCATGTTGTGGCCCTTGAGTAGATAAATATGCATGTATTACGAAATATTGTATGTTGTGGCCTTGGAATAAAATGAAAGATGTGTCAACTCTCGTGGTATATCGGATGGAAACCCGGACATAAATTTCATAGCCGATTCCGAATGGACGGTAGTATGATCTATACTCGGGATACAACTCCACGTACCGCTTGAGTAAACTGCACACTCTTTTGTTTTATGTTGCTTTGATTTATTTATTATTCGTCATTTAAATTCCGCATGCTATTTTTTCTATATGCATGATGTGATCGAGCGCATGGGCTTAGTAAGTTGGATTAAAGGTCCCCTATTCTGAGGGGTTAAAATCCATTACCATGATGCTTCACCGCGCCGATTAATGTATATTCGGTTGAATGTAAGATGTGTTCAATCGGGTATACGAAGTCCGATGTTATTGTCTTTATTTTTATATGCATGATGTGATCGAGCGCATGGGCTTAGTAAGTTGGATTAAAGGTCCCCTATTTTGAGGGGTTAAAATCCTTTACCACGATGCTTTTCCGCGCCGATTGGTGTATATTCGATTGGATGCGAGATGAGTTCAATCGGATACGTGAGGTCCCACATTGTGGATTTGTTTGTCTATGAATGTGTTGCATGCATCAGGTCTGGTTCCGTTCGAACGTGTTCTCAAACGCCACACGAACGTGAACCTTCTGTTTACCGTTCGAACGTGTTCTCGAATACTACGCGAACGCGCACGTATTTTCTTAGTTTCATCATGCATCAGGTCTGGTTCCGTTTGTTTACCGTTCAAACGCGTTCTCAAACGCTACGCGAACGCGCACGCATTTTCTTAGTGTTTCGTGCATCAGGTCTGGCTCCATTCGAACGCGTTCTCGAATGCTATATGAACGCGAACCTTCTGTTTACCGTTCAAACGCGTTATCGAACGCTACGCGAACGCGCACCCACTGAACTAAATCATTTTCATCAGATTTCGCACATAATTATTCCTAGTAGCTATCCCTTCGTACGATGAACCTGATTGCTTCTCTGTATTACGCAAGATTGTGTAGGTGTCGTTCATCTGTATTCCCCACATGTATGAGTGCAATATGTTTATTAACTTATATACTTGCCGTATGTTAATTTATCTTTATGTATGTAAATTGAGACATAGATTACATGCAAATAGGCTGTATGCAAATTCGGATATGTGTTACATGTAAATTTAGATGAACTTGTTGATGTATGCATGTGAACTTAGGGGTAAATACTCCTTGGAAATAAATGTTGCTTAGGCTTGGTTAAATTATTGCACAAATCATTTCATTACAAGTGGTATAAGTAAGGGACCATTCTGAACCCAACGGTTTGAGGTCTTCCCTTGCGAGGGGTGAGTGCGGCCTTAAATCTTTGTCCCGGTTCACACCGGGTGGCGACTCCATTATTCTCCGGTTTAGTCCCCCGTGGGCTACTCCGTACTCCCAACCAGGCCGCGAGCCCGGAACAGCATGCGTCGCCCAGTTTCTGTGTCCTACAGTCTGGTGACTCCACTGGGGATAGAGAATCGGCCCCGAAATAATGTCTTGTAATATTATGATTTGTGCTTTAATTGACCATGTCTACAGTGGGTTAAAAGGGGTTTAATCAAAGGCATTTTGAGGCTAGGTAATGGTTTGGTATCTTCCTTCACTCACTACCTTTCTTGAAGGAAAAGCTGTGAAGGCACCTAGATAGCCATCTACTCGTAGCCTATTGTGATGGACTAATTTGGAGGACTCGTTGTTTATTCCTGACACCAAGCGATAAGAGCCTAAGAGGCTTGGGTATTTAAGTAAGCCTCGCTCCACCCTCCCTCTGGGGAATCTACAACGGGAAGTCCATTTGACAGTCAGTCACACACCATAGCTCGTTGGCACGTACCTTAGTGTATAAAAAAGAGTGCGCTCATTTGGTCACTCGAACCCTTGAGTGGGGAGACCTAGTTGTGGGCCATCCTTCACCGGTGAGAGCCTTTGTCTACACCCTTGCGAACCCACACGTAGGCCGGGGTTGTATAACCTATAGCAACTATTTCCTTGTGTTTGTGGGCCATCCTCATTTGGATGCAGTTGGACTTCTTGTCAGAAATGCGAACTTGTTGGGCCATTTAAACTGGGACGAGTTCGTATCCTATGACAATTGGGCCAAAAGCTTCTGAAATATCGATGGGCCACTCTATAGAAATTATTATTTTATGTTTGCATTACCTTTCTTTTATGCTTGTGTTTGGGAACATCGTCGTTTGGATCCATTTGGGCCATTTGTCATGGGATGTGGGCTTGTTGGGCCATTTAAACTGGGACAAGAACGTATCTTATGACGATTGGGCCAAAGGCTTATAAATATTGATGAGCCATTTTGTGCTTGTGTTCGGAACATTACCATTTGTATTTAGTTGGACTCCTTGCCATGAGATGTGAACTCGTTGGGCCATTTAAACTGGGACGAGTTCACTCCTATGATAGTTAGCCCAAAAGCTTCTAAAATGATAATGGGCCGATTTATTTGAAAATTTTAATTGATTTAATATGTTCTATATGTTACATGCATCTCATGCACCTCATACATACATCATGTTAACACCCTCTATGTCACAAAAAGACATCATAGATTCCCGTTGGGTTAGGGAAGAGGGAAGACTCACCAAAAGACTGGTAACAGATATGAGTACATCCGATAACGAGGTATCCCAGATAGATTAGTTGGAAAATGGTTTCGCCAAGATTACCGAACAGTTGCAAGCCTTAACTACCGCAATGGCGAATATGGCTGTACCCCGTGCTAGGGGAAATTCTGAGAATATGAGGCGCGAGGAGCCTCCGAATGGGTTGGGGGATGATATCCCCACTTTTGATGATGACATGGCAGGGTATGCAACAGGCAGAGTGATTGGGTCTCAGGCAGAATTTCAGAAGCTTCGGGATCAGGTTGAAACAGTTACCCACAAAATGAGGGGTAAACATGAAGAGTTGTTAGATTATGAGGCAATGACCTTCGGAGAACAACTGCCAGCTCAGTTTAAAATGCCCGACATGGCCAAGTTTAATGCGAATGGAGACCCGAGAGTCCATCTGCAGCAATATGTCTCAGTCATGAGTTTAGTAGGCCTATCACAATGCCAAGTCCAAAAAATGTTTGGGATGTCACTCGAGGGGGCACCTGTGGTTTGGTATAATAGCCTTGAGAAGAAGGTTAAGGAAGATTGGAGGGAACTAGCTGATGCTTTTCTGAAGCAGTATGTTACAAACTTAGAAATTGACTTGTCACTCCGAGATTTGGAGAACACTAAGCAGAAGCCAGAGGAAAGTTTCAAAGAGTATGTGGATCGCTGGAGAAGCCAGCTTTTGAAAATATAGACTCGGCCTTCAGAGAAAGACCAAATTAAAATGATCATCAATGGCACCAAGCCCTCTATTTATGGTAAGCTGAGGAGGATGACTTCGATGATTTCTGATTTTCGACAGTTGAGGGAAACTGTCATGGATATTGAGGAAGAAGAGGCTGAAAACAGAAATTTTTATAGCCAGAATAAGAGAGCTTTTGGGGGGCCCTCCGAAACCAAGCCCACCACTACCGAAGTCGTTGCCATCAGAAACAGGCAATTCTCCAACCTTGGTAGACCTTTGTCGAAGGTGTTTGAAAAGTTGCAAGGACAAGGACTCTTGAAACCCTTAGAAGGCAAACCACTTCCACACCCCCCACCGCCACACATAAATGTGAACCTTTATTGTCACTTCCACCAGCTACATGGCCATGACACCGACAACTGCACCCGCCTCAGGCATGAAATCCAAGACCTCATAGATTCTCATAAAATACCCGTTCCAAGAAAATAACAACCTAACACACAGAAACCCTCTACCAAACTACCACTCTGTTCCACCACCCACCTACATGATCAACTCCGGCCTACCCGAAACCTTTGTCCTCCAAACTCTCAACCACCAGGCTTCTTACATTGAGGTAGAAGATGGCAGTAGTGAAGAACCATAGACTGAAAAAAAAAAGACAATGCCGCAAACAATGAAGATATTTTCCTTGGTTTATTTGATTACAATCCTGCATTTTTAATAAAGACATTGATTTAGTCTACCTGTTCGAACCATTTTCTTAAATGATAATAAAGATGTTCATTTCACTGAATCTCTTCTGCAACATGAGTATATTTGAGAAAAGTATTCAACCTTGGTACTATGGAATCCAGTGATGAACACGGGGAACCCTCGAAATAAGCAAACAGAAAAGATAAGATAGACATTCAGAAATTGGGAAATAAAGGCAGTGATAATATCAGACCTGGAAGGGAATTAGTTCACCGAGCCGATCAACGTAGACAGATTGAAGCAGTAGCTTGCCTGAGGAAAAGAAGACTGAGCAGTCACCAAGAGAATTAGAAGAAGACCTAACCCAACGGGATGGGAAACTCATTCACGCATGCATGCATACACGTAACATATTTTGCATTCCTTTTTGTGTTTTGTGTTTGTTTTTTGTATTCCCAGGTTTTGAAGAAGAAAAGAGAAAGCGGCAAATGAAAGCCAATCAGAAGCATCAATATAACATCAGCAGTTTACAGACGAGTCCCAGGGTTGAGGCCCATATTAGTATCAATCTGGGGCGAGGCCCACATCAATAACAGTGTTGGGGCGAGGCCCACCTCAGTTTCAGGGCCGAGGCCCGCATCAGTACCAGTCTTAGGGATGAGTCCAAGGGTTGAGGCCCATATCAGTATTAATCTGGGGCGAGGCCCACATCGGTAACAATGTTGGGGCAAGGCCTACATCAGTACCATTTTGGGGTGAGGCCCACATCAGTAACAGTGTTGGGGCGAGGCCCACATCAGTTTGAGGGCAATGCCCACATCAGCATCAATCTGGGGGCGAAGCCCACATCAGTACTAGTTTGGGGGCGAAGCCCACATCAGTACCAGTTTGGGGTGAGGCCCACATCATTATCAACATCAGTTTTACCGGGTATGACACTCTGGGGGCGAGGCCCATATCTTTATCAGAATCAGTCTGGCCGAGTATGGCACTTTGGAATGGCACTCCGAGAATGGAGCAGGGTTCGAGAATGAACAAGCCAAGAATGGCAATCCAAGAATGGAACAAAGTTCGAGAATGAACAGGTCAAGAATGGTAATCCGAGAATGGAACAAGGTTCGAGAATGAACAAGCCGAGAATGGCAATCCAAGAATGAAAAAAGCCGAGAATGGCAATCCAAGAATGGAGCAAGGTTCGAGAATGAACAAGCCGAGAATGGCAATCCAAGAATGGAGTAAGGTTCGAGAATGAACTAGCCGAGAATGGCAATCCGAGAGTGGAACAAGGTTCGAGAATGAACAAGCCGAGAATGGCAATCCAAGAATGGAACAAGGTTCGAGAATGAACAAGCTGAGAATGGCAATCCGAGAATGGAACAAGGTTCGAGAATGAACAAGCCGAGAATGGCAATCCAAGAATAGAGTAAGGTTCGAGAATGAACAAGCCAAGAATGGTAATCCGAGAATGGAACAAAGTTCGAGAATGAACAATCCGATAATGGTAATCCGAGAATGGTGCAAGGTTTGGGAATGAACAAACCAAGAATGACACTCCGAGAATGGAGCACGGTTCGGGAATGGACCGCCTCACAGTAAAGATTCAAGAATGGACCACCTCTCATCAACCCGGTTCGAGAATGGACCACCTCACAACAAAATCAACTAAACTCAGCTCGAGGCAGCTGGCGAGCCAGGTAAGTAAAATGCATTGTATAAACTTTGATAGGATTGTCATTATCACACACTGCACAAGTCCCATCAAAGTGGGGGCGACTGTAGGCATTGCATTTTTGCATGTGAAACCCGATGATGAGTCTCAGTTGGAGGCACTACCTTTTTAGTTAAGGATATTGCGGGAAACGGTCGTCGGAAGGGAATCGATATTTCGTTAGATCCTTATTCACTTGTTTAGCGTCAAGCTCACTTGTTGGACCTCCGTTTAGAGCACCTTTGGCGCAAAGAAAAACCCGCAAACCTTTTAACCTTGGCCCACAACCTTTGCCACCCACCTAAGCCCACTCACCAAACCAACACAACACCTAGCCCACCAAGAGAGGCCCACACGCCCATATCACCCTAAATTACACCCAAATTAAATCAAATATTAATTAAATTAAACATTAACTAAATAAAATATTAATTAATTGATATACCAAATTAAATAAGACATAAAATATAATTATACCAATTAAAAATATTGTAACTACCTAACTTAACAAATATTATGCCTAATTAAAATCAATCATAACCAATTAAAAATATTGACTTCCTAATCTAACAAATTGTATCCCTAAACCAAGCCAATCAAATATTCAACCTTCCTAATTCACCAAAATTTGTCCCCCCCCTCAATCCATTGATTTCCTTATCCAACACCAAATCAAATCCTCTCTTTAATGCCAAAATCCCTTCCTTGTGAGACAAGGAGAAGCCCTAGCCCTTCTCTATATAAACAACCCCTAACCAAGACATGCACTCCCTTCACAGTATACAACTCACACGCAAATCACAAGAAAAATATCAAACATTTCTCTTCATCTTCTCCCTCCATAGCCGAAAACATCACTCTCCTCAACCCCTCCATTGCCGAAAATATTACAGCCCCTACAACCATCAAAATAGCCCATAATCACCACTGAAAACCAGCCCCATACACCCCCAAACATCACCGAACATTCCCCAAAAAATAGCTGCTGCATCACCAAAATTTACACCAAAAACTGCATTGTTTCACACGCCCAAACTGCACTGTTTTACACGCCTAAACAGCAGCAAAAACATCTTAAAACACTCCCCTAAATCACCTAAACTAGTAACAAAAAACTGCACCTAAAACCCCTAAAAAACACAAAAAACAGTAGCTTTGAAGACCTGAAATAGTAAGCATAAAATACAGAGGAAACAGCAGCAAAACGGAGGTCAAACAGCAAGCAAAACAGCAAAACAGTGAGCTAAGACGCTAAACCAGTGAACCAGAGAATTTGAGGAGCTTTAACCCTTTCGATCTTCATGAAACGCAAGTCCGAAAGTCGGCAAAAAAGGTTAGACCTGAGGGTATTTTTCACACTCGTTTTCAGTTTTATTTTTTATTATTTATTGAGTACTGTTCACATGATTATTATGTTAAAATGCATGTTGTGGCCCTTAAGTAGATAAATATGCATGTATTACGAAATATTGTATGTTGTGGCCTTGGAATAAAATGAAAGATGTGTCAACTCTCGTGGTATATCGGATGGAAACCCGGATATAAATTTCATAGCCGATTCCGAATGGACGGTAGTATGATCTGTACTCGGGATACAACTCCACGTACCGCTTGAGTAAACGGCACATTCTTTTGTTTTATGTTGCTTTGATTTATTTATTATTCGTCATTTAAATTCCGCATGTTATTTTTTTATATGCATGATGTGATCGAGTGCATGGGCTTAGTAAGTTGGATTAAAGGTCCCATATTCTGAGGGGTTAAAATCCTTTACCACGATGTTTCGCCGCGCCGATTAATGTATATTCGGTTGAATGTAAGATGTGTTCAATCGGGTATACGAAGTCCGATGTTATTGTCTTTATTTTTATATGCATGATGTGATCGAGCGCATGGGCTTAGTAAGTTGGATTAAAGGTCCCCTATTTTGAGGGGTTAAAATCTTTTACCACGATGTTTTGCCGCGCCGATTGGTGTATATTCGATTGGATGCGAGATGAGTTCAATCGGATATGTGAGGTCCCACATTGTGGATTTATTTGTCTATGAATGTGTTGCATGCATCAGGTCTGGTTCCGTTCGAACGCGTTCTCAAACGCCACACGAACGTGAACCTTCTGTTTACCATTCGAACGCGTTCTCGAATGCTACGCGAACGCGCATGCATTTTCTTAGTTTCATCATGCTTCAGGTCTGGTTCCGTTCGAACGCGTTCTCGAACGCTATATGAACGCAAACCTTCTGTTTACCATTCGAACGCGTTCTCAAACGCTACGCGAACACGCACACATTTTCTTAGTGTTTCATGCATCAGGTCTGGCTCCATTCGAATGCGTTCTCGAATGCTATACGAATGCAAACCTTCTGTTTACCGTTCGAACGCGTTATCGAACGCTACGCGAACGCGCACCCACTAAACTGAGTCCTTTTCATCAGATTTCGCACATAATTGTTCCTAGTAGTTATCCCTTCGTACGATGAACCTTATTGCTTCTCTGTATTACGCAAGATTGTGTAGGTGTCGTCCATCTGTATTCCTCACATGTATGAGTGCAATGTGTTTATTAACTTGTATGCTTGCCGTATGTTAATTTATCTTTATGTATGTAAATTGAGACATAGATTACATGCAAATAGGCTATATGCAAATTCGGATATGTGTTACATGTAAATTTAGATGAACTTGTTGATGTATGCATGCGAACTTAGGGGTAAATACTCCTTGGAAATAATTGTTGCTTAGGCTTGGTTAAATTATTGCACAAATCATTTCATTACAAGTGGCATAAGTAAGGGACCATTACGAACCCAACGGTTTGAGGTCTTCCCTTGTGAGGGGTGAGTGCGGCCTTAAATCTTGTCCCGGTTCACACCGGTGGCGACTCCATTATTCTCCGGTTTAGTCCCCTGCGGGCTACTCCGTACTCCCAACCAGGCCGTGAGCCCGGAACAGCATGCGTCGCCCAGTTTCTGTGTCCTACACCAATGCAAGTTGGAAATCTGTTACTAGGGCGTCCTTGGCAGTTTGACATGAGAGTGATGCATGATGGGTTTCGTAATAGATATTGTTTTGAGAAAGATGGAAGAAAGGTAGAATGGGTAGAATGAAAAATAGTTTATGTTACTAGATATTGTTTCGTAACAGATGGGTAGAATGAAAAATAATTTCTTTGCTAAATAGGGAGAATTGAGGAGAGAGTATGCCAGGAATAAAGTGATGATCCTCCTTCTGTATAGAGAAACTCTTCTGAGTTCTGATGACACTAACCCTAACACTGTTTTGCCTAGTGTGTTTACTTCTTTATTGCAGGATTATGGTGATGTGTTTGCGGAGGAGATCCTTCATGGTTTACCACCAATTCATGGTATTGAGCATCAAATCGATTTCATCCTAGGGGCGGTCATTCCTAATCGACCAGCTTACCGCAGCAACCCTGAGGAAACTAAGGAGCTCCAAAAGCAAGTAGAGGAGTTGATGAGCAAAGGGTACGTACGAGAGAGCATGAGTCTGTGCGCAGTTCCAGTCCTGTTAGTCCCAAAGAAAGATGGTATATGGAGAATATGCGTGGATTGTCGAGCAGTCAATAATATCACTATAAAGTATCGCCACTCTATCCCTAGATTAGATGATATGTTGGATGAATTATATGTCTCTTGTATTTTTTTCAAAAATTGACCTTAAAAGTGGGTATCATCAAATTAGGATGCAGGAATGGGATGAATGGAAGACTGCCTTTAAAACAAAATATGGGTTATATGAGTGGCTTATGATGCCATTTGGGCTTACAAATACCCCCAGCACCTTTATGCGTCTAATGAATCATGTTTTGCGTGCCTTTTTTGGTAAATTTATAGTCGTATATTTTGATGATATTTTAGTGTACAGCAAGAATTTAGAAGAGCATGTATGACATGTGCAAGTTGTGTTTGATGTTTTGAGGAAAGAATTATTGTATGCCAACCTTAAAAAATGTGATTTTTGCATGGAAAAAGTGATATTTATAGGGTATGTCATTAGTGCTCAAGGCATTGAGGTTGATGAAAACAAGGTCAAGGCCATTCGTGAGTGGCCTACACCTAAGAGCAACACTGAGGTTAGGAGTTTCCATGGACTAGCCAGTTTCTATAGGAGGTTTGTAAAAGACTTTAGCACTGTCCATGCACCACTTACTGAAGTCGTAAAGAAAAATACTGGTTTCCATTGGGGGAGGAACAAGAGAATGCCTTTAAACTTCTTAAAGATCGATTATGTTCTACTACTGTTTTAGCCTTACCTAACTTTAACCAAACTTTCGAGATTGAGTGTGATGCTTCAGGTGTCGGTATTGGGGCAGTACTTATGCAGGGTGATGTCCTATAACTTTCTTCAGTGAAAAGCTCAACGGTGCAGCGCTGCGTTACCCAACCTACGACAATGAGTTTTATGCCCTAGTTAGAGCGCTGGAAACTTGGCATCATTACCTCTGGCCAAAAGAGTTCGTGATTCACACTGACCATGAATCTCTGCGGCATATCAAGAGTCAAGGAAAACTTAACAAACGACATGAAAAATGGATGGAGTTCGTGGAGACCTTCACATATGTCATTCGATATAAGCAAGGTAATGAGAATATGGTTGCTGATGCACTTTCATGCAGGTATGTTTTACTTACATTCTTAAGTTCTAAGTTCTAAGTTTATTGGTTTTGAATTTATCAAATATTTGTATACAAATGATCATGACTTCTCTGAGATCTACATTGTATGTGACAAATGTGCTTATGGTAAATTTTACAGACAAGATGATTTTTTATTTAAAGAGAATAAATTGTGTGTGCCTAGTTGTTCTATGCGTGAATTATTGGTCCATGAAGCACATAGTGGGGGTCTTATGGGTCATTTTGGTGTTACGAAAACATTTGATATCTTGCATGAATATTTTTATTGGCCTAAAATGAAGAAGCATGTCATACACATTTATACTGGTTGCATTACTTGTAGGAAAGCAAAATCTAAAGTTCAACCACATGGGCTTTATACACCTTTACCTGTTCCTCAGGCACCGTGGGTAGATATTTCCATGGACTTTGTGTTAGGATTATCTAGATCTAGGAAGGGCCGGGACTCTATTTTTGTTGTAGTTGACCATTTTAGCTAGATGGCACACTTTATTGCATGTCACAAATCAGATGATGCCACACACATTGCTGAATTATTTTTTAGTGAGGTTGTTCGCTTACATGGAGTACCTCGGAGTATAGTATCGGACAGGGATGCGAAGTTTTTAAGTCATTTTTGGAAAATTTTATGGGGTAGGCTGGGAACTAAACTGTTATTTTCCACCACTTGTCACCCACAAAGTGATGGTCAAACTGAAGTCGTTAACATGACCCTGTCCCAACTATTACATACTGTCATTTATAAGAATTTGAAGACATGAGAAGAATGTTTACCTTTCATTGAGTTTGCTTATAATCGTAGTATTCATTCCACTACTTCTTATTCTATTTTTGAAATTGTGTATAGATTTAACCCACTAACAAATTTGGATTTATTACCTTTGCCCGTTGATGAGAGGGTGAGCCTGGATTGTAAGTACAAGACCGACTTGTTCAAGTCCATACATGAGAAAGCAAGAAAACACATTGAGAAGAAGAATAAACAATATGCCTCGCATGCCAATAAAGGTAGACGTCGTGTCTCTTTCGAACCCGGTGATTGGGTTGTTAGACATTATGTCCCATAGCGTCACTGTTTGTAAATGATATTGTATTATTGTACAAAATTAACTATGTGATAATGAAATTGCCTTTTGCCATTTTGTAAATATTATTTACTTTGATATATAAATGGCGAAAGTCCATATGATTAGTACTGGATTGAGATGATATGAGACAGTATCAATCCATAAGGTTTAATCATTAAATATCCCTAGCCGTAGTATTATCGAGACTGGACATCGATAATGCGGAATAGACTAGTATTGCGCTTGTGCACGTTGTGAGGGCACAATGGCATAGTTCTCATATATTTAAGTATTGGATACTTATGCAAGTGCGATAGGAGGTTGTGTTTTACCGATGGTACGGAAAACAGCTTCGCTCTGGATAGACCCCGCGGAATCCCATTGGTAGTATGTCTGCGTGTCTATGGGAGGCCGCATCAGGGTAGGTGTATATGGTCTTAACCTGAGACTTACATCGCTAGTACTTGCGACAATCGGTAAACTTTGGTTTTGGTGGTTGGGAACCTTAACCGGTTCTGTGTACACCTCTTCTGGGTTTATCGAGAATCGTAGTGTACTGGATGTGATGTCAAGATGGAAGTATCGCTTCAGACATATGGAGGCGATGATCACGCAGGACACAGAACTAGTACTCTATAAAAGGTTGCAACCGTCGGGACAATATGACCAGGTCAGGATTGTCCGATTTAAAGAGACTAGTTGCTTGATGTCCGATATATGTTTCGTACGGGGCAGACACATCTCCAGCCCCAGGCCTAGCATGTGATCATCCGATACTGGATCGATGTACGCAATACTACGGTATACTACGCTTGATATAGATCTTATATTCCTATAAGAATATTTCTGGAGAATTGGGTAGGCATGGCGCTTTGCTAGAAGCCAACCTTGTCTTGTGAATCGGTAAGAACGTAGTACGAGGTACGTGCGTGTTCGGATTATCCGACGACCGTATTTACTGCCAACATATCCGGAGATCTCTTGGGTCGCTTCCTGAAGATTCACCTATGATATTTGATTCGAACTTAATTAATCTTGGATTAATTGCGGAGAAACTTTATCTCGGATAAAGTGCCTTATTTAGAGAGAGAACGATTAATTTGGAATTAATCGATAAAATTATTATATTCGATATAATAATTGAAATTCGATTTCGACGCGAAATTAAAATTAGATTTTAATTCGGCCATACGAGTTAATTTAGAATTAATTCGTTAGCGACGTAAATAATAATTTCGCTAGGAGCATTATTTATTTAAATTCGATTTAATTAACGTCGCGACGCAAGTTCGGTATTTCGAAATATCGAATCCGAACGCGGGAGTGGACGTGGGCCCACTTCATTTGGAAACGTGTGGGGCCCACTTGACACATGTCATTATATGTATTATTTTATTGATAATGCATTGCATGGTGATAATGTATAATACACTCTAATGTTATGCATGGAATTTGAGTGTTTGACACTCTAAGCCTTTGCATGGCTTGTGTCATAGAGATTATTATTTAATAAATATTATGGCATAAATATAAATTGATTTTTGGTATCAAAAATCAATAAGAACAAAAAGAAATTTCTCTCCTCTCTCTCTTTCATGACCGAAAACTGCATGCAGTTTTGGTCTTCATCTTCTTCAATTTTGGTTGCCAAAAGCTTGAAGAAAGGGTTGTTGTTTGGAATATCTTCTCACATGCAAGGCTAGCACCATCAAGGAATCAAAAGAGGTGATAGGGAAACCATCATAGAGCAAGGAATACACAAAGTTTGGAGCTTCCTACTTCTTGTCTTCCTTGGCCGAATCATCCCAACCTTGGAGCTTCCATTTGGTTTGATTTTTCTTCATCAACAAAGCATTGTAAGTATGATTCCGCCATACTTCATGTTTATATATATTCTTTGTTGTATTTCATGTATGCTTAATCTTTCCTTGGGACATATTATAGAAACCAACATGGGTTTGGGTACACATGCGAAAAGAGCGCTTCCCAAAGCAACGACAATCCAAACTCCAACCCAGAGGCGATGGCCCGTTTCAGATTCTTGAGAAAATCAATGACAATGCCTACAAAGTGGATTTTCCAGGTGAGTATAATGTTTCTGTGTCATTTAATGTTTCTGATCTCTCTTTGTTTGATGCAGATTCGAGGTTGAATCCTTTCGAGGAGAGGGGGAATGATGAGGCTCAGGATGCAGCCGCCCAGGATGCAGCCCATGATGGACGGACCACCACAGTACAAGTTCCAGAAGGTCCAATCACGAGGTCTCGAGCTAAGAAGATCCAGAAAGCTATGCATGGATTCATAGAGAAGATGGTATCTGACTATTCCCGTACTTTTACTTCATTGAGTATGGGCTTGACGCTGGACGAACCCAAGATGGTGAATCTTATTCAGGCCGCGGAGCAATGAGTTACTTAGGCCTATTCTATTATAGTTATTTGGCATTTTTTATTCTTTTATTTAGGGCTTGACTTTTGTTTTATTTCGGCCCGTTATTTACGTTTGACTATTTTCTTTAGATTATTATTTTATGTTTGGGAATTAGGTTAAACGTGCAAGGGTTTGCACGTGGGGATAGCTTAGCTTATTTTTAGGATACACGACTGTTGGTGTGTGGGTAGTTTCGTTTTATCCTTGTGGGTTAGGGTTTTGGTTGCAGCCTCCTTATAAAAGGCTAACTCTTTGGTTATGTTTTACAACTCTCTTTTTAATAAAATATTTTATCAATTCGTGAGCATTGAGATCCTCAATTTTTTCTCACTGGTTTTGGCTTATCAAAGGACTGCTAACCCTTTGTGGCGCCCCTATTAGCACTCTAGGTTTCTGTTGCTTGTTCTTCAGAGGTTTAGAGTTTTTATCCGAACTGTCTTGGTATTTATTGGGAACAATTTCAATCTTATGTGGGTTTGTCTGGCTCCACTCCAGGCAGGTTCTCATCACTCATAATAATGACGGTATTGGATTAAGATTTGTTCCAGATGTATACTTATCAATATGCACTAATGAGCTTTGTAAGTACACATTCACAATAATGATGGTATTGTGTGACTACTTCAACTCATAACGCTACATCTAATGTTTTACCGGAGTGACCTAAGTTCCGACCACTTATTCTCTCACACTAATGACGATATTGGGCATAAGTAATAAGAACTCATTCATCTTTGTATTGACAAGACAGACCATCCTATAATACTCCAATATTATTAATAATATTACTTAAAATAAAGTAATCACCTAATCACGAGAGATTTATGACAATCAAGTCATAAACATGCTTGGGTCAAAATAAATTTTTTAATTAAAACATGCAATGCATATCCAATATGACTTGTGCATAATTAAATTAAAATCATAGAGGCATAAATTTAAATACATGTCAAACATGCAACATATGTTGTACAGTTAAGACATGCGCTAATACCATTATGTTGGGACAGATTTCTCGTGCATCGGAAGGTTTATTTTTAAATTATTTTATAGAATATTATATTCTGTTACGAGTCCGTAGGAAAAAAACATGGACCAAATCGGAGTATGGAAACTCCAGAACGGAGAAAATGAAGTTTCAGCACTCATTGGCAGTAGCTATCGGCGTGTCACGGCCCTCTGGCTTGGGAGTCACAATGCCCAATCTGCGAATGCTCAGCATCGCGATATGATCCGGAATTGACTTGCTTAAATTGATATATTTAGGCTTTTTTGGTGGATTTGAAAGATTCTTTGAGTTCTGGAGCTTGGGCCATACATGAGACTTTATATGAAAGCTTTATTATGTGTAATTCATGTATGGAATGAGTCTTGGACATGCATGGGCTGCCTTGATTGATTTTGGGCTTAATTTCCTAATGGTGCAATAGTAGTGGTGGTGTAGGACATAGAAATTGGCGACGTTGTTCCATGCTCGCGGCCCGGTTGGGAGTACGGAGTAGCCCACGGGGGAACTAAACCGGAGAAATAAAATGGAGTCCCCACCCAGTGTGAACTGGGAAAATGATTTAAGGCCGCACTCACCCCTCGCAAGGGAAGACCTCAAACCGTTGGGTTCGGAATGGTCCCTTACTTTTGCCACTTGTAATGAATGAATTTGTGCAATAATCTAACCAAATCTACGCAACGACAACCTACATCTAAGTTTGCATACTACCTAGGTCTAAGTTTGCATACTTCCTATATCTTAGTTTGCATGCATAAAGGTAAGTTGAAATAACGGTAAGCACACAATTTCATGAACATACTAAATAAATAAATACGGAAAGGTAAACAAACAATGACGGTAAAAGCATAAACATTAAAACGAGCTAACTAAGCATATGATGGGGAAAGAAATAACTAAGGAAACAAACATGCAAAACATGATGAAGGAATCTATCCAGTGCGTGCGCGTTCGTGTAGCGTTCGAAAACGCATTTGAATGGTAAACAGAATGCACGCGTTCGAGTAGCGTTTTATAACGCGTTCGAACAGTAAACAGAATGCACGCGTTCGAGTAGCGTTTGATAACACGTTCGAACAGGACAAGGCAAAATGCATACGTTCATATAGCGTTTGATAACGCGTTCGAACGGAATCACAAAAACGATACCTCTAATGACATAAACACCTAAATCATGCATAAAAAAAGGAAGATACTAAACAACTAAGTCATGCTTAAAAATAAATAACATACTAACAACTAATTCATGCTTAAAAATAAATAACATACTAACGACTAATTCATGCTCAAACACAAGGTTGGATGAAACGAAATATGTGTGTCTCTCAGCGGTGCGTGGCATTGTATCCCGAGTGTAGACCGCAGTACCGTCCATTCAGATTCAGCTATGGAATTTACGTCCGGGTTTCCATCCGATATACCGCAAGAGAGAACACATATTTCATTCATCCGAAAGTCATAAAATACAACAACCAACAATACTAATGCGAAGTAAAATAAGATAATAAATAAAAATAAAAAGAGAATAAATAAAAGGGGTGTCATCAGGTCTAACCTCTTAAGTCGTCTTTCGAAAGTTCGTTACACGTCCGTCGGAAGGGTTGATGCTCTGCAACTCCTCTGGTTCACTAGTTCAACATTTTCCTTCGCTGTTTAGGATGCTATTTTACTATGTTTCACTGCTATTTTCACTGTATTTTCTGGTCACGGAATTTGTGGTAATAAGGACTGTTTTTGCATTTTTAGGGTATTAGGGGTTGCAGTTTTCACTGTTTGGGCTGCAGTTTTGGTGTTGATTTTGGCGTGAATTGGGGCAGTTTGCGGAGAGCAGTGGCGTGAGTGGAGTGGCTTTATGCGTGATTTAGGCAGGCTGTGTGTTGAAGGCAGTGTGTGACGTGAATTGAGTGGCTTGCGTGAGGGTGTGATTTGCATGGATTAAATAGATGGTCAGGGGGTGCGTGAGTGAGGTAATATGAAGGGTTGTTACGTGAGTGAGGCTATGGGGTGCGTGAGTGTATGGCTGGTTAGGGCGTGCGTGAGTGAGGTAATATGAGGGCTTGTTCACGGCAGTGAGGGGTGTTTATTGGATGCTTTGGGCGTGAATCACTAGGTTATTTTCTTTGTGTTTTCGTGAGAATGAGCTAGGGGTTTCAAGGTTGGGTTTAGGCTTCTTTTTATAGGCAAAGGTTGGGGTTTACCTTGTGCGAATAGGGAAAGGATTTTGTAATTATGGGAGTATCTTTTAATTAGTGTGTCTTAAGGAAAAATCTATTTAATTAGGGATGTGATTTAATTTTATTTGATTTCTTCTCTTTTGATTAGGGATATGATTTACTTGAATTAGGAAAGTGTTTGATGAGATTTGATCTGTATCTTTTAATTAGGGAATGTGATTTGTCTTGATTTTAGCATGTGTTTAATGTGTGATCGGGTTATTTAGGAAGGCTTTGGGCGTGGGGTTTGGTCTCTTGGGCGTGGGCTTTGGCTTATTTTGGTGGGTTTGGTGTATGGTTTGGTGGTGTATGGGCTTGGTGTGTGTCTTGCGGGGGTTTGGGTCAAGGATGTGTTTTAAATGGAGGTCCAACAAACAAACCTGTAGCTAAACAAGCGAATTAAATCCAATAAGATGTCAATTTCCGACTCTTCCCTTCCGACGTCTGTTTCCCGTTACTTCCACAACTTAAAAGATAGTGCCTCCATGTGAGACTCATCATCGGGACTTATTTGCAAAAATGCAGTGCCTACAGTCACCCCCACTTTGATGGTACTTGTGCAGTGTGTAACAATGACAATCCTATCAAAGTTATGCAATGCATTTTTACTTACCTGGCTCGCCAGCTACCACCTGACTTGCATGCTGCTTCGAACTGAGTTGATCTGGTGGTCCATTTTCGAACTGTCCTCCATTTTTGGAGCGCCATTTTCGGCTTCTGTTGTGTGTGCTCCATTTTTGGAGCGCCATTTTCGGCATCTGTCGTGTGTGCTCCATTATTGGAGCGCCATTTTCGGCATCTGTCGTGTGTGCTCCATTTTTGGAGCGCCATTTTCGGCATCTGTCGTGTGTGCTCCATTTTAGAGCGCCATTTTCGGCATCTGTTGTGTGTGCTCCATTTTTGGAGCGCCATTTTCGTCATCTGTCTTGTGTGCTCCATTTTGGAGCGCCATTTTCGGCATCTGTTGTGTGTGCTCTATTTTTGGAGCGCCATTTTCGGCATCTGTTGTGCGTGCTCCATTTTTGGAGCGCCATTTTCGGCATCTGTTGTGTGTGCTCCATTTTTGGAGCGCCATTTTCGGCATCTGTTGTGTGTGCTCCATTTTGGAGTGCCATTTTCGGCATCTGTTGTGTGTGCTCCATTTTTGGAGCGCCATTTTCGGCATCTGTCTTGTGTGCTCCATTTTGGAGTGCCATTTTCGGCATCTGTTGTGTGTGCTCTATTTTTGGAGCGCAATTTTCGGCATCTTGTTGTGTGTGCTCCATTTTTGGAGCGCCATTTTCGGCATCTGTTGTGTGTGCTCTATTTTGGAGAGCCATTTTCGGCATCTTGTTGTTGAAGCTCCATTTTTGGAGCGCCATTTTCGACATCTGTTGTGTGTGCTCCATTTTGGAGCGCCATTTTCGACATCTGTCGTGAGTGCACCATTTTGGAGCACCATATTCGGCATCTGTTGTGTGTGCTCCATTTTTGGAGCGCCATTTTCGGCATCTGTCGTGTGTGCTCCATTTTGGAGTGCCATTTTCGGCATCAATTGTGTGTGCTCCATTTTTGGAGTGCCATTTTCGGCATCTGTTGTGTGTGCTCTATTTTTGGAGCGCCATTTTCGGCATCTGTTGTGTGTGCTCCATTTTAGAGCGCCATTTTCGGCGTCTGTTGTGTGTGCTCCATTTGGGAGCGCCATTTTCGGCTTCTGTTGTGTGTGCTCCATTTTTGGAGCGCCATTTTCGACATCTGTTGTGTGTGCTCCATTTTGGAGCGCCATTTTCGGCATCTGTTGTGTGTGCTCCATTTTTGGAGCGCCATTTTCGGCATCTGTTGTGGTCCATTTCCGAACCGTGTTGTGCGAGAATGTGGCTCATTTTTGAACCGTTACTTGATGAGATGGTCTTTGCCGTTACAAACTTGTGAATACAAAACAAAAATTGCATATATGTGATATGTATGCATGTATGCATGGATATGTTTCCTATTCCGATGGGTTAGGCCTTCCTTGTGCTCCTTGGTGCCATTTGCCTGCAAAAGACTTTGGTTGCCCCCTAGGCCTGCTCATAGTTCCTTTCTGTCGATTCTATTTTGGTTATTGCTCAGTTTCCTTTAGTCTTATTGCTCAAGTTCTCGATAAATCCCTTATTCGCGGGGTGGTTGACTGGTCGCCCCCAGACTCGATTTAGCTTTTTGCTCTTTGTTGCTTGCACTCGGCCAAAGTAGATCATGTGATGTGACATTCTAAAACTGCTGATGATCTGGGCCTCGACACTGGGACTCATCCCCAAAACTGATACCGATGCTGATGTGGGCCTCAACCCTGGGACTCATCCCAAAACTGATACTGATGTGGGCCTCGCCCCCAAACTGATATTGATGTGGGCCTCGCCCCCAAACTGATACTGATGTGATGTTGCATATCAACATGTTGTATTGCCTCTCACGAGATAGTCCTGATAGCTAAACATATTTTTGTCCTCAACGGATGCTTCGCGTCGAACCCAAAGAACCTTCAAAGTACTTAATATACTCAAATCTGATCGCCTGTATGAGTGATCTGAACTAGACTCCTAGTGTGTGTGTGCCAAGGCTCTTTCGCGGCTTAATCCTTAAGTAAGCCAACTCGATGATTTTGTCTCGAAGAATTGGGATCAATGGGTCAAACCAACCTAGATGTCTTGATCATACGCTGTTCTTACTTCCTCATACTCAACATGATATGATTTTCTTCTTTTTTCTTTTCTCTCTTTCTTTTCTTTTTCTTTTTCTTTTTCTTTTTCTCTTTCTTTTCTTTTTCTTTTTCTCTTTTCTTCTTTTTTTTCTCTTTTTTTTCTTTCTCTTTCTTTTTTTCCGACACACCTACCCTTTAAGGTAGCATTTCTCCTCATGGTGGTCCTAATACTCGCCCATGGGTAGCTTCACGCTTATTAGTTATAGGTGGTCTATTTTTTCCTTTTCTTTTCAAAGACTTTTTCTTCGTTTCCAACCATATCATATATCGTAACATAAGTAAACCATGATGGACATCTAGGCAAATGGTCATTCACTGATCCGTCATCTCTTCAACTAGTCATCTCGCCGACTACCCAGCTTCTACTGCTAAGATCCCATAATTAAGTGCTCGCGAGTCTAGTCAAGATCAACTACTCAAAATATCGGACGAGAGTACCTCTCTCACTTTATAGTTTCTAAGATTTCTCCCTAAAGCAAACGATTTCATCATTGGACTTATGTATAACTATCAAGGACTAAAAACAAACAATTTTTCTTTTCTCTTTTTTTTTCTTTTCTTTCCTTTTTGTTCTGAAGGCCCCCCAATGGTCTTTCTATCATTGCCATAAAGTTTTATGTTTCTCGGCTTCCCTTTCCCGATATCCATGTTTGCTAAACTCTTTTTGACAAATCTTTCTTTCTTCTCTAACCCAACAGATATCTAAGATGGCTTTTAAGACACAAGGTTAACATGATTTGTGTATGCATGATATGCATGAGATGCGTGCGATGTATGGAATATATAAGTCGGCCCATTATCATTTTAAAGCATTCAATGATACTATTGCGAGGTGCAAACTTGTCCCAGTTGAAAAGGCCCAACATGTTTACACTTTTGCGATAACATGGCTAAACAACTTCAAATGATAAAAGGCATAAACACGAAATGGCCCATTGGCATTTTAGAAGCTTTTGTCCCAATTTCCATAAAGCATAGACTCGTCCCAGTTTAAATGGCCCAACAAGATCATACCTCATAACAAAAGGTCCACTGAATCCAAATGACGACGGTCCTAAACGCAAGCATAAAGTGTTGCGTTTCTATTAGGTCCCAAGGATCAAATCAAACAATGAAACATATATGTGAATACTCGTAAAAGCATGGCGGAATCATAGTTACAACGATCAGCTTTTGTGACGCGAGGAACAACAAAACTTCAAGCTTTAACTCCAAGAGGCTCTCGGCTTTAGCTCCATTTTTGCTCCTCCATTTTCGGTCTAAGCTCCAAGCTTTCAAATGGTGATTCCAAGCTCACAAGTCGGTTTCCCTATCACCTTCGCAAGACTCTTAAAGCGTGCTAGCACTCAGGAAATTTTGCCGCAAAACTTCCAATTGCTTCTCATTATTCTCGGCATTTTGCCAAAAATTGAGAGAATAAGGCCCTTGGCCGAGAGAGATGGAGAGAATAGTGGAGAGAGTGTGTTAAGTTTTGGTTGTTGGAGATTTGTGTATCTAATACACAAAAATGAATTTCAAAATTATTTTTCCGAATTTTTGCTTTCCAAAAGTCAAAAGGCATTAAAGCCAACAACCACCTCCATCACTATTTACATCACTCATGACAAGTTGTCAAATCACTCAAATTGACTAGACATCACATCAATCAATTGACTAATGATTTGACGCTTGATGTGACTTGTGGTCGCACTTGAATTCGAAATGCAAGTGCGTCCGCAAACACTCCCGGGCTCGGGTTCGCTAATTCCAAATTAACGAATTTTTCAGTTGCGACGTAATTAAATAATTATGCCTAGCAAAATTATTATTCACGTCGCTAACGAATTAATTCTAAATTAACTCGTTTGCCCGAATTAAAATCTAATTTTAATTCCGCGTCGAAATCCAATTTCGTATAATATATCGAATATATTATTTTATCGATTAATTCCAAATTAATCGTTCTCTCACTTTAAATAATATTTTATCCCAGATAAAATATCTCTGTTTCCCAGATTAATTTTCTCTCTCATCTAATTAATCCCAGATTAATAAAGTGTGAGTCATACGTCATCGGTGAATCTTCGGGAAGTGACCCATGAGATCCCCGGATATGTTGGCAGTAAATCCGGTCGTCGGACTATCCAAACACGTACGTACCTAGTACTACGTTTTTTACCGATTTACAAGACATGGTTGGGGTCTAGCAAAGCACCGTGCCTACCCAATTCTCCAGAAATATTCTTACTGGAATATGTGATCTATATCAGGCGTAGTATACGTAGTATTGTGTATTTTGATCCAGTATCAGATATCCCCGTACGAAGCACATATCGGATCTCTGGTAACTAGTCTCTATAATCGGATAAACATGACCTAGTCATAATATCCCGATAGCTGCAGCATATAAGAGAACGAGTTCCGTATCCTATGTGATCATCATCTCCACTATGAATGGAATGATACTTCTGTCTCGACATCACACCCAATACACTACGATTCTCAATATACCCAGAAGAGGCGTACACAGAACCTGTTAAAGCCCTGGACGACCTAAACCAAAGCGTATTGATTGTCACAAGTATTAGCGGTGCAAGTCTTAGGTTAAGACCAAATACACCTACCCTGATTCGAACTTCCATAGACACATAGTCATACTACCGATGGAATTCCGAGGGGTCTATCCAGAGCGAAGCTGTTTCCGTACCATCGGTAAACACAACCTCCTATTACACTTGCATAAGTATCCTATACCCAAATATATGAGAACTATGTCGTTATGCTCCCACAACGCGCACAAGTGTAATACTAGTCTATTCCGCATTATCGATGTCCAATCTCGATAATACTACGACTAGGGATATTTAATGATTAAACCTTCATGGATTGATACTGTCTAAAATCTTATCAATCTGGAACTAATCATATGGACCTCTTATCATTTATACATCTTGGTGATCTAATCACAAATGATAACAGAGCAATTTCCTTTGTCACATAGTTAATTTGTACAACAATACCATGATCTGTACAAATAGTGATGTTATGGGTCATGATTACATCAAAACTATAGTTCCAAGAACTCAATGCTTGCTTCAATCCATCCATGGATCAAATTAACTCGCAAACCTTGTTTTCTCATTTTTGGTACGAAAAAACCGTCAGGATTTTATAAACATCCTCCAAAAGGTTTCCGTCAAGGAAAGCGGTTTTGGCATTCAGCTGCCATATTTCATGAATGAAACATGCAGCATTAGCAAGCATTATCCAAATGGATTTAACAATGGCAACAGGTAAAAGGTTTCGTCATAATCGACACAATGTTGATAACGATACCTTTTCGATATAAGCCCAGCTTAGTACGTTGGTATGTTGCCTTCCATGTATGTCTTCTTTGAAGACTTATATAGTACCAATAGGCACAATGCCTTCCGGTACATCAACTAGTGTCCAAACATAGTTGGTATACATGGAATCCATTTCGGATATCATGGCACTTTGCCATAATAGGGAGTCGATACCTTGTATCACTTCCTCATACGTAGTCAGTTCGTATTCCTCAATAAGATTGACATCTTTATGAGGTGAGATCAAAAACCCATACCCTAGGTTGTTTTCTGACTCTCTCCATCTACGCGGTTCTTGTGTATTCGAAGATTACTGGTATAGTTTCATCCTTGATGAACTATATGTGTTCCATTAAAGAATCGGTGCCTGGAATAGTATTACTCCGATTTTCATCGAGTTTTACTATCCTCCCACTAACCACTGCATATAGGTATTCCTCTTAGGAAAACCGCATGGCGAGCAACAATTACATTGTTCACTTGTGAGTTGTATAAGTACTATACTATTGGTTTCCCTAGGATAACCCACAACTTAGGCACTTATCCGATTTGGGTTCTAGTTTGGTATCATCCAAACATATGCCTAGCATTCCCAAATCTTCATGAATGAGAAAACCCGGTTTCTTTCCTGTTCATATCTAATATGAAGTCTGTCAAACAGATTTTTTTTTTATGGAACCTTATTCAAAATAAGTTTTGCACTGTTTAAAGCTTATCCCTTGAAGGAAATGGTAGCTCAGAGCGACTCATGATTAACCTTATCATGTCCAACAAAACTTGGTTTCTCTGTGTTCGGACACACCGTCAAATTGAAGTGTTGCAGGAGGAGTCCTCATTGAAAGAATATTATACTCTTTCAAGTATTTGAGAAACTTATTGCTTAAGCATTTTCATCATGGTCTAACCATGGTGTTTAATACTTTAGCCGACCTGTTTGTCTACTTCGTGTCGAAACTGTAAAAGTTTTTGATTCGTGTTTCATAAGAAACACATAACCATAATGTGATGCCACATCCGTAAAGGTCACGAAATATTCATATCCACCTCTAGCCTAGCTAGATATGGGCCCACTTACTTCACTATGAATAAGGGCTAACAGATCGGTGGCATTTGCACTTTTACCAAGTAAAAAGTATTTCAGGCACTTTACCTAATAAACTAGATTCGTAGACATTATTTGAATAGTATCAAATCCGTCCTAGTATCCACTCTTCGAAAGTGTGGATATACGAGTCTTGTTAATTGTGTCCCAGACAACAATGCCACTTATAAGTCTCAGCTGATTTATTCAGTTTGAGCTATTTGTTTGTCATGTTATACGTTTGAGATTTATTTATATTCAAAATATAAATACTGTTATTCACATCTAATGTGTTTATCTCAATATCATCTTTATAAAATGAAACACTTCAGTGTTCTAGAATATAAAGGTATACCCGCAACGGGTTAAACCCTGATATAGAGATAATGTTTCTAGTCAAACTAGTTACATTTTAACAGTTTCCAAACTTAGGTACATACCCAAAATGGTAGTTCCTTAACTTAGGTTTCCACTATTAAAAAAGTGACTGTCGTCCCGTTTTCGATTCGCAGATCAATCTCATCTGAAGTCAGTATCCTGCTCTCAGCAGATTCTGCACACCAGTACATATTTATGTACCACTTCCAGAATCTAAAATCCAATTTTAATACTAGTAGCGAGCATGTTTATTACAAACATATTTGAAGTCGGAGCCATGCACCGTCTTTCCTTCCTTCATGTCTGCCTCGTCCATACGGCAGTCGAGCTACAGTGACCCCGTTTGCCACAATTTGAGTAGACATCTTGGGATATGTCTTATGTCTTCCCAAAAGATTATAATGACTTTGCCTTTGCCCTTTTCCACACTCCAGAAGCCTTTGGCCAAGCCTTGGCCTTCTAGAATATCGAAGTAACGTGCGTCTTGCGCTTCTTGCCTTATTGCAAACTTTGGCTTTGTCTCCTTGAGAATAGCCATTAACTCTCCAAGGGTTATCTATTGCAATTTGTACTTCTAAGATCTAAGGATAGATCTATGAAGATCCTTTAATTTCATTATCATAATATAAGGATCTAATCCTTAGTTCTGATTAAGAAATTAAGGAGTCTTTTTCGACAAGCATAACGGATTAAGCACTAAAGTTATCATCACATGAATATTCCAAATATCATGTTCTAGTATTTGCTTAACTCCGGGCTTAGGCTCGAGACGTCACTATATCAAATAAAGTGACTTCTCGGTTACCCAGGACTATCCTGAGATTTTATTCCCAATATGAAAATTAAAGTCGTTTAAATACAATTTCGCCCAGGATTATGTTTTAAACACTAATCTTTCAATTATCTTGATTCCAATAGTCCAACTATCGAATCAACGATTTTATGTATAATTTATTATAATGATTACTATAGTCCAACTATATAATCAACTATAATTTAATTGGTTAAATTCATTATATTGATTACTATAATCCAATTATAAAATCAACTATTAATTTAAATGGTTTGAATACAGTCCAACTGTTTTAAAACAACGATTAAATATTAGTCCAACTAATATATTAATTTATTTGATGAAATATTTGAAATGAGCGCGTATGGCAAGTAACTAAACAAATATTGCAAATTTAATACTTGCCTCCCATAATTTTTCGGCGAGCCTCTACCCTCTGTTGAGTACTCGGAAACCTTGTTTCCTAGTGGGATAGGATCCCGTTAAATAACACACAATCTTGAGTTTGGCTAACAAATTGTATGATAATTAACTAGGTAGATCTCTAAGATCAATTGGATCACATCCAATTCCTAGATCCAGTAGGTGGACATCCAAGTCCGAAACATATATATTATATATGCCAATATATTCAATATATTGCGTAACCTTTTTCCTCTGAATCAACTAAGCCTTAGCTTTGGCACAACAAACTTAGTGATCCCAGTTAAGCGGAACCCATTGACCTTGGAAAGCTTCGTAATCAATGTCGATGGACAAGAAGTGATCTTGACTTTGGCCAACAAATCACAACTTGGACAAGACACCAATATGGAACAAAGCTTTCATGATTCAAACACATCATCGACGGACAAAGGTCTTGACTTTGGCCAACAAACCAATTCCAATCTTGGATCTTGAGTAAGAATCACTCAATGGAAGGAAAAACGCTTAATATGAGGTTGAGTGTTTTTCGCGTAATTGGCAACCAATTAATTATCTTTGTTAGGTCTCATCATCATACACTTTAAACATGCATTCTAAACACATAATAAGGCGCGTAAGAATAAATTAATAATGATATGCGGATGGATACTTAACACATTGTTCCTAGAACACATCTCTCTCTTTCCTCTCTCCCACTAACACAAGTATTACTTCTACCCGATTACATAACACTTCTAAAGAAACCTCATTTACATTGAGGGGAATAGGTGAGAAGAGAAATACACAGAGTAAGGAGGTAATAGGCTGGACTCGTAGGTCCAATTAATAAATTCTAAATTTATTACAACAATTTCCAAAATTGCCCCACCCATCTAATATCCATCTGATATACATTATTCATACATCGCAACCATGTATTCACACAAGCATGTTATCAATCAATCTAATCCAATTAATTAATCTGAATATTAATGACCATCCAATGTTCAAACAACGATTTGATTTTGCGCGAGTCAAACTCGTTTTGCAAATAAGTACTCAAAGTACGAATTCTTGAATTAAATTAAACTACAACATTAAATCCAATTTAATTTGTATTTAATACTAATTCATTATTTAATTCCAAATTAAATATTACACTTTTTAACGTACCTTTACGACTTAGATTCTAAATCTAATCGTTACGGGTCTCAAAGCCCGATTAACATCCAATGTTAATTAATTAAAGTCCAATGGGCTTTTAATTAATTTCTAAGGCATGGACTTTTGGTCAATATGGGTCAAACCCAAATACCAAAGCCCATTTAAGGAATCACCCTTATTTGCCAAGAAACCAATTTAGGCCCATTAGGCCCAATTAAAATTAAAGGTCCATTAAGTCATAATTGGACTTTATGGAAATGGTTTTGGGCCCGATTGGATCCAACCAATTTAGCCTAAACCTAACTTGGTACAACCAAGCCCATTAAGCCCAATTACAACTTTTCAAGCCCAATTTCCAAAATAGGCCCAATTAATTAAATTACCAAATTCCAAATTTCATAACTTAATTAACTAAAGTGTATGCCATAATTAATTACCCAAATTAACATTTCCAAAACATAAATTTGTACAATTAATTATGCTCATTATCATCAATTCATGTCCAACACAATTGAATCAAAATCAATCATTTTCCATGCATATAGTCTCGACATTTTGGGATATATTTGTCCAATTCAAAATTCAATACAATTAAATCTCAAATCAACATTACCCAATTGATTTCAACTCATCCAATGATTAAAATCAAAAATAACATGACTTAGGGTAATTGCATACATTCGGCCAAGCCTCACATATTGGGGAAAATTTGTCCAATTCAAAATTCATCAAATTGACAATGCATAACACCATGTTATCATAATTTAAGCATACTCAAACAATCAATTTCACTCAAACATGCTCAAATCAATTTTGCCCAATTTTAACCATAATCAAGTTTCATGCTCAAAATGGCTCTGATACCATTGTTGGGTTTCTATTAGGTCCCAATGATCAAATCAAGCAATGAAACATATATGTGAATACTCGTAAAAGCATGGCGGAATCATACTTACAACGATCGGCTTTTGCGACGCGAGGAACAGCAAAACTTCAAGCTTTAACTCCAAGAGGCTCTCGGCTTTAGCCCCATTTTTGCTCCTCCATTTTCGGTCCAAGCCCCAAGCTTTCAAATGGTGATTCCAAGCTCACAAGTCGGTTTCTCTATCACCTTCGTAAGACTCTTAAAGCGTGCTAGCACTCCGGAAATTTTGCCGCAAAACTTCCAATTGCTTCTCATTGTTCTCGGTATTTTGCCAAAAATTGAGTGAATAAGGCCCTTGGCCGAGAGAGATGGAGAGAGTGTGTTAAGTTTTTGTTGTTGGAGATTTGTGTATCTAATACATAAAAATGAATTTCAAAATTCATTTTCCAAATTTTTGCTTTCCAAAAGTCAAAAGGCATTAAGCCAACAACAACCTCCATCACTATTCACATCACTCATGACAAGTTGTTTCAATATATTTTATCGATTTATTCCAAATTAATCGTTCTCTCTCTTTAAATAATATTTTATCACAAATAAAATATATCTGTAATTAATCCCAGATTAATTTTCTCTCTCATCTAATTAATCCCAGATTAATAAAGTGTGAGTCATACGTCATCAGTGAATCTTCGGGAAGCGACCCATGAGATCCCCGGATATGTTGGCAGTAAATCTGGTCGTCGGACTATACGAACACGTACGTACCTAGTACTATATTTTTTACCGATTTACAAGACATGGTTGGCTTCTAGCAAAGCACCGTGCCTACCCAATTCTCCAGAAATATTCTTACTGGAATATGTGATCTATATCAGGCGTGGTAGATGTAGTATTGCGTATTTCGATCCAGTATCGGATGTCACGTGCAAGGCCTGAGGCTGGAAATGTGTCTGCCCCGTACGAAGCACATATCGGATCTCTGGTAACTAGTCTCTATAATCGGATAAACATGACCTAGTCATAATATCCCGATAGCTACAGCATATACAAGAACGAGTTCAGTATCCTACGTGATCATCATCTCCACTATGACTGGAGTGATACTTCCGTCTCGACATCACACCCAATATACTATGATTCTTAATATACCCAGAAGAGGCGTACACAGAACATGTTAAAGCCCTGGACGACCTAAACCAAAGCGTATTGATTGTCGCAAGTATTAGCGGTGCAAGTCTCAGGTTAAGACCAAATACACCTACCCTGATTCGGACTTCCATAGACACATAGTCATACTACCAATGGAATTCCGAGGGGTCTATCTAGAGCGAAGCTGTTTTCGTACCATCGGTAAACACAACCTCCTATTACACTTGCATAAGTATCATATACCCAAATATATGAGAACTATGTCGTTATGCTCCCACACGCGCACAAGTGTAATACTAGTCTATTATGCATTATCGATGTCCAATCTCGATAATACTACGACTAGGGATATTTAATGATTAAACCTTCATGGATTGATACTATCTCATATCTTATCAATTCGGAACTAATCATATGGACGTCCTATCTTTTATACATCTTGGTGATCTAATCACAAATGATAAAAGAGCAATTTCCTTTGTCACATAGTTAATTTGTACAACAACACCATGATTTGTACAAATAGTGATGCTATGGGTCATAATTGTCCAACATAAAGGGATAGTTTCTATTAGTCCTACAACTACAGTTCATGTACGGGTTTATAGGGGTATAGACAAAGGCTTTCATCGGCGAAGGATTGCCCATGACTAGGACTCCCCACTCAAAGGTTCAAGCGACCAAGTGAGCGCACCTTTTTTATACGCTAAGGTACGTGCCAACGAGTTATGGTGTGTGACTGACTGTCAAATGGATTTCTTATTGTAGATTCCCCTGAGGGAGGGTGGAGTGAACTCTCTTAAATACCCAAGCCTCTTAGGCTCTTATCGCCTTGGTGACAGAAATAAACAACAAGTCCTCCAAATTTGTCCATCACAGTAAGCTTCGAGTAAATGATTATCTAGGTGCCTTCACGACTTTTCCTTATAGAAATGTACTGAATGAATGAAGACACCAAACCATTACCAAGCTCTAATAATGCCTTTGATTAAAACCATTTCAACCCACGGTAGGCACGGTTAATTAAAGCACAAATCATAAACATTACAAGGCATTATTTCGGGGCCGATTCTCTATCCCACTGGAGTCGCCAGACTGTAGGACACAGAAATCGGCGACGCTATTCCAGGCTCGCGGCCTGGTTGGGAGTACGGAGTAGCCCACGGGGGAACTAAACCGGAGAAATAAAATGGAGTCGCCACCTAGTGTGAACTGGGAAAATTATTTAAGGCCGCACTCACCCCTCGCAAGGGAAGACCTCAAACCGTTGGGTTCGGAATGGTCTCTTACTTATGCCACTTGTAATGAATGGATTTGTGCAATAATCTAACCAAATCTACACAACAACAACCTACATCTAAGTTTGCATACTACCTAGGTCTAAGTTTGCATACTTCATATATCTAAGTTTGCATGCATAAAAGTAAGTTGAAATAACGATAAGCACACAATTTCATGAACATACTAAATAAATAAATACGGAAAGGTAAAAAAACAATGAAGGTAAAAAAAAAACATTAAAACGAGCTAACTAAGCATATGATGGGGAAAGAAATAACTAAGGAAACAAACATGCAAAACATGATGAGGGAATCTGTCCAGTGCGTGTGCGTTCGTGTAGCGTTCGAAAATGCGTTTAAACGGTAAATAGAATGCACGCGTTCGAGTAGTGATTTATAACGCGTTCGAACGGTAAACAGAATGCACGCGTTCGAGTAGCGTTTAATAACGCGTTCGAACGGGACGAGGCAAAATGAATACGTTCATATAGCATTTGATAACGCGTTTGAACGGAATCATAAAAACGATACCTCTAATCACATAAACACCTAAATCATGCATAAAAAAGGAAGATACTAAACAACTAAGTCATGCTTAAAAATAAATAACATACTAACGACTAATTCACGCTTAAAAATAAATAACATAATAATGACTAATTCATGCTTAAACACAAGGTTGGATGAAACGAAATATGTGTGTCTCTCAAGCGGTGTATGGCATTGTATCCCGAGTCCAGACCGCACTACCGTCCATTCGGATTCGGCTACGGAATTTACGTCCGGGTTTCCATCCGATATACCGCAAGAGAGAACACATATTCCATTCATTTGAAAGTCATAAAATACACCAACCAACAATACTCATGCGAAGTAATATAAGATAATAAATAAAAATAAAAAGCGAATAAATAAAAGGGGTGTCCTCAGGTCTAACCTCTTAAGTTGTCTTTCGGAAGTGCGTTACACGTCTGTCGGAAGGGTTGATGCTCTGCAACTCCTCCCGTTCACTGGTTCAACATTTTCCTTCGCTGTTTGGGCTGCTGTTTTACTCTGTTTCATTACTGTTTTCACTGTATTTTCTGGTCACGGTCTTTGCGGTAATAAGGGACTGTTTTTGCATTTTTTAGGGAATTAGGGGTTGCGGTTTTCACTGTTTGGGCTACAGTTTTGGTGTTGATTTTGGCGTGAATTGGGGCAGTTTGCGGAGAGCAGTGGTGTGAGTAGAGTGGCTTTATGCGTGATTTAGGCAGGCTGTGTGTTGAAGGCAGTGTGTGACATGAATTGAGTGGCTTGCGTGAGGGTGTGATTTGCGTGGATTAAATGGATGGTCAGGGGGTGCGTGAGTGAGGTAATGTGAGGGGCTGTTACGTGAGTGAGGCTAAGGGGTGCGTGAGTGTATGGTTGGTTAGGGGGTGCGTGAGTGAGGCAATGTGAGGGCTTGTTCACGGCAGGGATGGGTGTTTATTGGATGCTTTAGGCGTGAATCACTAGGTTATTTCTTTGTGTTTTCGTGATAATGAGCTAGGGGTTTCAAGGTTGGGTTTAGGCTTCTTTTTATAGGCAAAGGTTGGGGTTTACCTTGTGCGAATAGGGAAAGGATTTTGTAATTATGGGAGTATCTTTTAATTACTGTGTCTTAAGGAAAAATCTATTTAATTAGGGATGTGATTTAATTTGATTTGATTTCTTCTCTTTTAATTAGGGATATGATTTACTTGAATTAGGAAAGTGTTTGATGAGATTTGATCTGTATCTTTTAATTAGGGAATGTGATTTGTCTTGATTTTAGTATGTGTTTAATGTGTGATCGGGTTATTTGGGAAGGCATTGGGCGTGGGGTTTGGTCTCTTGGGCGTGGGCTTTGGCTTATTTTGGTGGGTTTGGTGTATGGTTAGGTGGTGTGTGGGCTTGGTGTGTGTCTTACGAGGGTTTGGGTCAAGGATGTGTTTTAAAACGGAGGTCCAACAAGCAAACCCGAAGCTAAACAAGCGAATTAAATCCAATAAGATGTCAATTTCTGACTCTTCCCTTTCGACGTCAATTTCCGTGACTTCCACAACTTAAAAGGTAGTGCCTCCATGTGAGACTCATCATCGGGACTTATATGCAAAAATGCAGTGCCTACAGTCGCCCCCACTTTGATGGGACTTGTGCAGTGTGTGACAATGACAATCCTATCAAAGTTATGCAATGCATTTTTACTTACCAAGCTCGCCAGCTGCCACCTGACTTGCCTGCTACTTCGAACTGAGTTGATCTGGTGGTCCATTTTTGAAATGTGCTCCATTTTTGGAGCGCCATTTTCGGTATCTATCATTTGTGCTCCATTTTTGGATTGCCATTTTCGGCATCTGTCGTGTGTGCTCCATTTTAGAGCATCATTTTCGACATCTGTTGTGTGTGCTCCATTTTGGAGCGCCATTTTCGGCATCTATTGTGTGTGCTCCATTTTTAGAGCGCCATTTTCGGCATCTGTCGTGTGTGCTCCATTTTGGAGCGCCATTTTCGGCATCTGTTGTGTGTGCTCTATTTTTGGAGCGCCATTTTCGGCATCTGTTGTGTGTGCACCATTTTTGGAGCGTCATTTTCGGCATCTTATTGTGTGTGCTCCATTTTTTGAGAGCCATTTTCGGTATCTGTTGTGTGTGCTCTATTTTGGAGCGCCATTTTCGGCGTTTGTAGTGTGTGCTCCATTTTGGAGCGCCATTTTCGACATCTGTTGTGTGTGCTCCATTTTTGGAGCACCATTTTCGGCATCTGTCGTTTGTGCTCCATTTTGGAGTGCCATTTTCGGCATCTCTTGTGTGTGCTCCATTTTTGGAGCGCCATTTTCGGCATCTGTGATGTGTGCTCCATTTTTTTAGCGCCATTTTCGGCATCTGTTGTGTGTGCTCCATTTTTGGAGAGCCATTTTTGGCATATGTTGTGTGTGCTACATTTTAGAGCGCCATTTTCGGCATCTGTTGTGTGTGCTCCGTTTTTGGAGCGCCATTTTCGGCATCTGTTGTGTGTGCTCCATTTTTGGAGTGCTATTTTCGGCATCTGTTGTGTGTGCTCCATTTTGGAGCGCCATTTTTGGCATCTGTTGTGTGTGCTCCATTTTTGGAGCGCCATTTTCGGCATCTGTTGTGGTCCATTTCCAAACCGTGCTGTGCGAGAATGTGGCTCATTTTTGAACCGTTACTTGATGAGATGGTCTTTGCCGCTACAAACTTGCGAATACAAAACAAAAATTGCATGTATGTGATTTGTATGCATGTATGCATTGATATGTTTCCTATTCTGATACGTTAGGCCTTCCTTGTGCTCCTTGGTGCCATTTGCCTGTAAAAGTCTTTGGTTGTCCCCTGGGTCTGCTCATAGTTCCTTTCCGTCAATTCTCTTTTGGTGATTGTTCAGTTTCATTTAGTCTTATTGCTCAAGTTCTCGATAAATCCCTTATTCGCGGGGTGGTTGACTGGTCGCCCCCAGACTCGATTTAGCTTTTTGCTCTTCGTTGCTTGCACTCGGCCAAAGTAAATCATGTGATGTAACGTTCCAAAACTACTGATGATCTGGCCTCGACACTAGGACTCATCCCTAAAACTGATACCGATGCTGATGTGGGCCTCAACCCTTGGACTCATCCCAAAACTGATACTGATATGGGCCTCGCCCCGAAACTGATACTGATGTGGGCCCCGCACCCAAACTGATATCGATGTGATGTTGGATATCAACATGTTGTATTTCCTCTCATGAGATAGTCCTGATAGCTAAACATATTTTTGTCCTCAACGGATGCTTCGCGTCGAACCCAAAGAACCTTCAAAGTACTTAATACACTCAAATCTGATCGTCTGCTTGAGTGATCTGAAATAGACTCCTAGTGTGTGTGTGCCAAGGCTCTTTCGGAGCTTAATCCTTAAGTAAGCCAACTCGATGATTTTGTCTCGAAGAATTGGGATCAATGGGTCAAACCAACCTAGATGTCTTGATCATACGCTGTTCTTACTTCCTCGTACTCAACATGACATGGTTTTCTTCTAGAATATCGAAGTAACGTGCACCTTGCGCTTCTTGCCTTATTGCAAACTTTGCTTTGTCTCCTTGAGAATAGCCATTAACTCTCCAAGAGTTATCTATTACAATTTGTACTTCTAAGATCTAAGGATAGATCTATGAAGATCCTTTAATTTCATTATCATAATATAAGGATCGAATCCTTAGTTCTGATTAAGAAATTAAGGAGTCTTTTTCGACAAGCATAACGGATTAAGCACTAAAGTTATCATCACATGAATATTCCAAATATCATGCTCTAGTATTTGCTTAACTCCGGGCTTAGGCTCGAGACGTCACTATATCAAATAAAGTGACTTCTCGGTTACCCAGGACTATCCTGAGATTTTATTCCCAATATGAAAATTAAAGTCGTTTAAATACAATTTCGCCCAGGATTATGTTTTAAACACTAATCTTTCAATTATCTTGATTCCAATAGTCCAACTATCGAATCAACGATCTTATGTATAATTTATTATAATGATTACTATAGTCCAACTATATAATCAACTATAATTTAATTGGTTAAATTCAATTATATTGATTACTATAATCCAATTATAAAATCAACTATTAATTTAAATAGTTTGAATACAGTCCAACTGTTTTAAAACAACGATTAAATATTAGTCCAACTAATATATTAATTTATTTGATGAAATATTTGAAATGAGCGCGTATGGAAAGCAACTAAATGAATATTACAAATTTAATATTTGCCTCCCACTATTTTTCGGCGTGCCTCTAACCCTCTGTTGAGTACTCGGAAACCTTGTTTCCTAGTGGGCTAGGATCCCGTTAAGTATCACACCTTGACTTTGGCTAACAAATTGTATGATAATTAACTAGGTAGATCTCTAAGATCAATTGGATCCCATCCAATTCCTAGATCCAGTAGGTGGACATCCAAGTCCGAAACATATATATTATATATGCCAATATATTCAATATATTGCCTAACCTTTTTCCTCTGAATCAACTAAGCCTTGGCTTTGGCACAACAAACTTAGTGATCCCAGTTAAGCGGAACCCATTGACCTTGGAAAGCTTCATAATCAATGTCGATGGATAAGAAGTGATCTTGACTTTGGCCAACAAATCACAACTTGGACAAGACACCAATATGGAACAAAGCTTTCATGATTCAAACACATCATCGACGGACAACTGTCTTGACTTTGGCCAACAAACCAATGCCAATCTTGGATCTTGAGTAAGAATCACTCAATAGAAGGAAAAACGCTTAATATGAGGTTGAGTGTTTTTCACGTAATTGGCAACCAATTAATTATCTTTGTTAGGTCTCATCATCATACACCCTTAAACATGCATTCTAAACACATAATAAGGCGCGTAAAAATAAAGTAATAATGATATGCGGATGGATACTTAACACATTGTTCCTAGAACAAATCTCTCTCTTTCCTCTCTCCCGCTAGCACAAGTATTACTTCTACCCGATTACATAACACTTCTAAAGAAACCTCATTTACATTGAGGGGAATATGTGAGAAGAGAAATACACATAGTAAGGAGGTAATAGGCTGGACTCGTAGGTCCAATTAATAAATTCTAAATTTATTACAACAATTTCCAAAATTGCCCCACCCATCTAATATCCATCCGATATACATTATTCATACATCGCAACCATGTATTCACACAAGCATGTTATCAATCAATCTAATCCAATTAATTAATCTGAATATTAATGACCATCCAATGTTCAAACAACGATTTGATTTTGCGCGAGTCAAACTCGTTTTGCGAATAAGTACTCAAAGTACGAATTCTTGAATTAAATTAAACTACAACATTAAATCCAATTTAATTTGTATTTAATACTAATTCATTATTTAATTCCAAATTAAATATTACACTTTTTAACGTACCTTTACGACTTAGATTCTAAATCTAATCGTTACGGGTCTCAAAGCCCGATTAACATCCAATGTTAATTTAATTAAAGTCCAATGGGCTTTTAATTAATTTCTAAGGCATGGACTTTTGGTCAATATGGGTCAAACCCAAATACCAAAGCCCATTTAAGGAATCACCCTTATTTGCCAAGAAACCAATTTAGGCCCATTAGGCCCAATTAAAATTAAAGGTCCATTAAGTCATAATTGGACTTTATGGAAATGGTTTTGGGCCCGATTGGATCCAACCAATTTAGCCTAAACCTAACTTGGTACAACCAAGCCCATTAAGCCCAATTACAACTTTTCAAGCCCAATTTCCAAAATAGACCCAATTAATTAAATTACCAAATTCCAAATTTCATAACTTAATTAACTAAAGTGTATGCCATAATTAATTACCCAAATTAACATTTCCAAAACATAAATTTGTACAATTAATTATGCTCATTATCATCAATTCATGTCCAACACAATTGAATCAAAATCAATCATTTTCCATGCATATAGTCTCGACATTTTGGGATATATTTGTCCAATTCAAAATTCAATACAATTAAATCTCAAATCAACATTACCCAATTGATTTCAACTCATCCAATGATTAAAATCAAAAAATACCATGACTTAGGGTAATTGCATACATTCGGCCAAGCCTCACATATTGGGGAAAATTTGTCCAATTCAAAATTCATCAAATTGACAATGCATAACACCATGTTATCATAATTTAAGCATACTCAAACAATCAATTTCACTCAAACATGCTCAAATCAATTTTGCCCAATTTTAACCATAATCAAGTTTCATGCTCAAAATGGCTCTGATACCATTGTTGGGTTTCTATTAGGTCCCAAGGATCAAATCAAGCAATGAAACATATATGTGAATACTCATAAAAGCATGGCGGAATCATACTTACAACGATCGGCTTTTGCGACGCGAGGAACAACAAAACTTCAAGCTTTAACTCCAAGAGGCTATCGGCTTTAGCCCCATTTTTGCTCCTCCATTTTCGGTCCAAGCTCCAAGCTTTCAAATGGTGATTCCAAGCTCACAAGTCGGTTTCCCTATCACCTTTGCAAGACTCTTAAAGCGTGCTAGCACTCCAGAAATTTTGCCACAAAACTTCCAATTGCTTCTTATTGTTCTCGGCATTTTGCCAAAAATTGAGAGAATAAGGCCCTTGGCCGAGAGAGATGGAGAGAAGAGTGGAGAGAGTGTGTTAAGTTTTGGTTGTTGGAGATTTGTGTATCTAATACATAAAAATGAATTTCAAAATTCATTTTCCAAATTTTTGCTTTCCAAAAGTCAAAAGGCATTAAAGCCAACAACCACCTCCATCACTATCCACATCACTCATGACAAGTTGTCAAAACACTCAAAGTGACTAGACATCACATCAATCGATTGACTAGTGATTTGACGCTTGATGTGACTTGTGGCCGCACTTGAATTCGAAATGCGAGTGCGTCCGCAAACACTCCCGGGCTTGGGTTAGCTAATTCCAAATTAACGAATTTTTCTGTTGCGACGTAATTAAATAATTATGCCTAGCAAAATTACTATTCACATCGCTAACGAATTAATTCTAAATTAACTCGTTTGCCCGAATTAAAATCTAATTTTAATTCCGCGTCGAAATACAATTTCGTATAATATATCGAATATATTATTTTATCGATTAATTCCAAATTAATCGTTCTCTCTCTTTAAATAATATTTTATCACAGATAAAATATATCTGTAATTAATCCCAGATTAATTTTCTCTCTCATCTAATTAATCCCAGATTAATAAAGTGTGAGTCATACGTCATCGGTGAATCTTCGGGAAGCGACCCATGAGATCCCCGGATATGTTGGCAGTAAATATGGTCGTCGGACTATACGAACACGTACGTACCTACTACTACATTTTTTACCGATTTACAAGTAATGGTTGGCTTCTAGCAAAGCACCGTGCCTACCCAATTCTCCAAAATATTCTTACTGGAATATGTGATCTATATCAGGCGTGGTAGATGTAGTATTGCGTATTTCGATCCAGTATCGGATGTCA